>AMDK01000104.1:0-41616 GCA_000309355.1 Epichloe gansuensis var. inebrians E818
CCCCGCACCGGGGTCGAGGGGAGCGAGGGGTTGTTCACAGCATGCTGAGCAGCTTCCTAAATCTCATTGTACTTGGGAACCTAGCGAAGAGAGTCAGAGGAGGGCCCGAGCCGGGTCCGACGGGGTCACTTACGGGGACCCCAGAGGCGACCTTGGCCTGGGCGTCGAGAAGTTCCTGAATGGGACCACGGAGAGACGGATGTTCTTCGAGCTGCGAGTGGTTAGCGAGGAGGGCCCGGCGCGGGCCCGACGAGTGACCTACAACGTAACAAGTCTTGCCCTGGGACGCACACGGGTAACAGGCACCACCGGGACCTAGGAACGTCAGCGACGGGGGAGCGCAGCGGGACCGATGGGGGACCGACTTGCCTTGCTGATCGGTGCACCGAGCCTTGGGATCCCTTGCACGACCACAGGCACAGGGCTTGCAGGGCCACTTTCTGACGGCACCGGGCTGTCTCGGCGGGTTAGCAGCGGGAACGCGGCGGGACCGAGAGGGGACCTACGCCTTTGTCGAGGGTAGCCGAAGTTTTGGGCATGATGGAAATCGTCATATAAGACTATGGACGGTTAGCAGGAGGCCCCGACGAGGGACCGCGGCGGCCCCAATACGGACAAGGGAAAGGGAAGGCGCCGGGAAGGAGCGCGGGGAGGCGTAGGGAGTGAAGAGAAGGTCCCGAGTCGGGCCCGACGACATACAATTTGATGATGACGATGGGGGGAAAAGAAGAAGAAGGGAAGAGGAAGGGGAAGTCGGGCTCTTATACTAGAGGGATCGATGCCCTAGGCACCCGTTCCAAGGCCGGAAATCGGCGCGGGTGGCAGCAGCTGTCGGTCACGGCGATATTGGCCCCCGGCGAGGCCCCCCGGAGGGACCGCCGCGGCCCCGACGGCATCTCGAGATGGGAGCTGTCCGAAGCTTGGGGCGCGAAGCCGGAGAGCGGACGATGAAGGGTGGAGCCGCTGAGAGCGTGCAGAATCAGGAGGAAGAGTCGACGAAAGAATGAGGACCCGAGACAGGCCAGACGAGGGACCTAGGAGGGAGAGAAAGGGGAGTCCCAGGAGACATTCAAGATGCCTCGACGGCCTCACGGCGCATGTGGGGGACCGTGAATTCGTGTAGAAACCGGTGGTCAGGGACGGAACCGGGGACGTGGCCGGCGCGGGGACAGCGCGGGAGCAAGGAGAAGGAGACGAGGGACAGACATTGAGAGGGCCAAGCTGCTCCCGAGGAATCCATCGGGATGGCGATAGGCAGGCAACCCGCGGCGAAGGCAGGGAGAGAGCGGCTTAGCAATGAGGGAGCTATGAAGACGACGAGAGGAAGGGTAGGGACCGAACCGGTACAGCACCGGGAACCAACAACTCACAACTCATACACACCATCCAGTGACTGCGGCGGGGAGACCCGGCCGGGCAGCGCAACATGGAACAGATAGACGGGAAGATAATAATAATAATTGTATTTTTCGTCCAGCGGCCATCGGCCGCTCAGGTCCCTCTAGGGCATAGGATATGCTAGGCTAGTAATTAGCTACATAATAGTGTGGGGCTACTAATAAGTCTTCGCCGCTTACTCCTCCTCCACAAAATATAAACAAAATATTATTTAACATAGCATTAGCTTTAAGGCGCTCTTAATTAAGCCCTTTACCTATTAGTAGGTTATAAGGCGTGACTTTTATTATAAAGAGCTAGTTTTCTTATAGGAATTAAGCAAACCCTCTTATATAAACTATAAGTATAGTTTAAAAAGGAAGATTAATTATTAAGAAGGTATTATTAATACTTCTTTTATTATTAAATTTAAAGATTATAAAAGTAAACTTATAAAGGAAATACCTATATATAATAACTATAGGTAAGTAACTATATTTAATAGTAAGGGTAGATCGCCTTAAAGAAGGAGCTGTCCTTAGCTATCTTAACGAATTTTGCGAACTCTCTACCTATCGCTAGGTTGATCGCCGCTGTCGGTGAGGGTGCCAGCCTCAACCGATAGCGCGGGTCGACCTTCCTGCAATAGATAGACGGGAAGCAGGCGGGACCGAAGCGGCCCCGGGTAGACAGCGGAGAGAGGTTTTCCCCCCTGCACTAGGGTTTTTCCTATATAAATTACTAGATGAAGTACTAGCTATACAGCCACTTGCTGCCTAGGGTATTCTAATAATAATAATAACTTATATTATATTTTCTTTTTCTTTTTCTTTCTTTTTCTAATTATTCCTTTTTTTAATTAATTATATTAATAAAATGTTCTTAATAATTAATTTAAATTTAATTATACTATTATACTTAAGTAATAATATAAATCTTTACTAATTTAGTTATAATACTAAAGGCTAAACAAAGTTTATTGTTGACAAACTTTGCACTAACCTCGCAGCCCCCCGTATTCGTGCCCTCGAAGCTTGTTCCCACATCAGGCTGCTTTTTTTATCACTGCGGTACTGTCGATCGGTTATTAATTGTTGCACTGGCTGGGTGTTGCCAGTAATTCTTATGTTATGTGTGAATTTTAGATGCATTGGCCACTGCCGATGAAAAAAAAAAAATATAAAAATCATACTAAAGGCTAATATAAATTTAAACTGCTCTTCTCTCCTGTCCCTACTATTAATAGGGTGTGTATTTAACGCTATACTACCAAGAAACCCGCCTATCTTTACGTAGCGAAATGCGGCATAAACTCCAGATAAAAACCAGATAAGGTCCCAACAAGTCCCTGCCAGCGGCTAATGGACAGCTCTAGGGCCGATCGTAAGGCACGCAGTAAACAGGCGTGCCGCGCCAAAAAAAGGAGGACAAGAGTATCTTGTGCAAGGTCTTGAGGGCGTGCGACATCAACTCGACGGCGATTGGATGGAAGCCCAATTTATTAATAGCCATTCTAGCGACGATAATTTTACATTGGCGATTGGCAGATAAAGGACCTGTGAGTACCACGAGACTGCCATAAATAACGAGGCCTTTCTGGCCACATATGGGTCCCGTTATTCCAATTGAGAAGCTTTACAAGTCTTTTTGTTGCACTTCGCCTCCCGAAGCGCCGAGAGGAGTTTCGGCGACAATATCGCGCTCTCCCCCATTTTGGGCGGCTTCTAGGCTGAATCAGCTTCGCCGATCTTCTTGTTCTGATCAAGATCTTTGAGGATATCCCCAATCAAGCTTGCTGGGGCTGCATGGATCGCGTGCAAGGTTTGGGTGAAGTTGTCCAAAACCTTCTGCATCTTAGGTCTGGGTACTATTCGCTCATCATAAAGTGCAGTGACTCTGAGGTGTTCTCGTTCTAACTCACAGAACAAATTAATCGCGTATGTCGCATCTGCTCTGTAATTGGCATACGAATTAGACAAGTTGAATAGATCATTTTTATTTTGCTCCAGAGCCGGCTGCATGACGAGGAGAGTCTGAAACGAGCAAGCATGAGCTGCGTGTTTCCCTAAACGAGCGATTCCAGCGAGTCCGAACTGCTCAAAGGGAATGCCTTGCGTAGCGACGTCCTGGATTCCATCGAGGGTTTTCCGCACAGTGCTGTGAATGTCGAGGGTGAGCCTGCAAGGAATGGTTGCCACCGTCGGTATCATCATCAAGTCTATTTTGTTGACTGGCGCGTTTCTTCCCGATACCACTGTCCCATAAAAGATATCCTGAAGGCTTTGCTGGTGTGCTTGTGTGATAGCCCACGCGAGGCGTACATGGGTGTACGGCGTGTACTCTGTTGCATGCGGATTTAACATAGAGACAGTACGAGTCCCTTTTGAATCTGGAGAAGGACGATATAATCTATGAGGCAATACAGGAAAGGAAGGTGTCTCGAGACCTGCGCAAAAAGAATGCCAGTAGTCTGTTGCATCAGGCAGCATTGTCAAGTAGCGGATGAAAGGGCTGACTGGCCCAGGTGCTAGTATGCCGCCGTAATAGGCGCTGTTCAATTGTGTAAACATTAGTGATAGGGCGTATCCATCGTAGACAGCGTGGTGAATGTTGAGAAATAACCTGGTTGGCCCATCTGCTCCCTCTCTAGGATGTCGAAGAATGAGTTGCACCAAGGGTCTTCCCACAACTACCAATTTTTGACATTTTGGATAATCAGATACGATCCATGGTATATCCTCTCGTACTACAACCTGGAGTAACCCATAGGAGGTAGAAAGTATCATTCGAGTGCGCAGGATAGGGTTGGCTTTTACTACAGCAGTCCATGCTTGCCGCAGGCGATCAATATCAATGCCCCTAGGAAGTGGGAGTTCGATATTGGCAATGAATGCGTCTGGATCACGCATGGTCTCTGCTACAAGCCCTTTTTGAAGTTGTGTGCATGGATAGACGTCTTCAATGACTCTTCTGGGCAGATGACATTGCTGAGCCGCGTCTCTAATGATGCTTTGTTTCTCACCAGCAACCAGTGCAAAAGGTGGTGGGTATTCTTCATTTCCCTCCATAACCACCTTTGCGTGGAGAGCGAGCTCCGACAGTCGCGGATGATCGAATATGTTCTGAACAGTCAAACTGAAATTTGCCTTCCGAGCTATTGCGACCATTTTCATGGCTGTGAGAGACTCTCCACCTAGTGAAAAGAAGTTGTCGTCTGCTCCGACTTCATCCATTGTCAGATTCAATGCTTCGGCAAAAAATTTATGTAAACATTTTTCTGTGTCATTTATTGGTGTCCGATATGTTCTTTTCTCCGGTTGATATTTTTCCAATTCTTCTCGAGAAAGCCCCGCTGCGAGCTGCCGCAAAAGCTTTCGGTTGATTTTGTCTGTGCCAGTCAAGGGAAGAATAGTCAACGGAAGGATCACGGACGGAACCATATATAATGGCAGGGCATTGCTAATTTTCGATAAAATAGATGGAATTTGTGATCGGAAGCTTGGAGTAGGCTCGGCTAATACTGTATCCGAGATTGCATTGCGGCCAGCGGTTATGCTGTCTTTCCCGGCATCAGTTCCGCTTAGTACGAAAGCCATCAGCATTGGAGGGCGAGATGCGTCTGGTGCAGTGACGAGCTCGGCAATGCAATCTGTCGCGAATGGAATTGCTAGCTTAAGATGATGTTCGACCTCGCCAAGCTCGATACGTTGCCCTCGAAGCTTGACTTGCGTGTTTTTGCGACCGACGTATTGGATTGACCCATCAGCTACGAATCGAACCAGGTCGCCACTTCTGTAAACGATACGATTCCCCCGCCTTAGCTCACAAAGCCATTTGGGAGCTTGGATGAACGTCTCGGATGTTTGTCTCGGATCGTCCAAGTATTCTCTGCCCACCACTGGACCTTCGACTATTAGTTCCCCAACCGCGCCTACTGGTTGTAATTGTTCGTGATTTCTCGGGTTCACGACCCAGCATCCACATCCAGTATCGTAGTTTGTGGTTCGAATGTTTGATGATGGTCCTGATGTGCATTGCATTGACATTATCGCACATTCCGACGAGCCATAGAGTTGGACCACGCGAACGTGATCTACCCACCTGCAAACCTCGCTCGATGCTGGTCGCTCACCACCCAACACGATGGTTTGCAGGGTTGAAACATCTCGGGGGTCCAGTATTCGCGCAACTGTTGGGGTAAGACTTAAATGGGTTGCTCCGAAGTGCTGGATTGCATTCGCCAAGTCGCTTGACCTGTCGGTGTTTGACGGCACGCACACACATCCGCCTGCCACTAGAGTCATCAGGGTGTCAAATATCGTGACGTCAAACGCATGAGAGGCGAACTGAAACACTCGCGAATTTTCGTTAAGTTCTAAGGCTTCCAAGTAAGTCGGTATTGCTGCAAGAAATGATGAGTGGTTGTTTATCACTACTTTGGGTGTTCCAGTTGAGCCGGAGGTGAAGACAGCATATAAAGCGTTCCGAGGAGCTGGATTACAGTCCATGAGTTGATTCTCGCCAATATGCCTATTCATTTCTGCGGTTATTGCTTCATCTCCGACGTTGACAACATGTGTTACTAGTCTGGCCGCCAATTCAGCTTGCCGAGACGAAGACACAATGAGCCGGGCCGAAGTTTTATCGCAAATATTGCGAAGCCTTTCCTGAGGATGTGTCGGATCAAGCAAAGCAAAAGCTCCACCAGCCTTCATGACTCCAAGCATCGCGATAATGACCCATCGCGATTTCTCAAACAGAATCGGAACAAACACCTCTGGGCCAATGCCTCGGCCCTCCAAATGATGCATCAGGCCCGCTGACAAGCCGTTCAGCTCCTCATAGCTGAAGTTGCCGTCCCAGGCGCACACAGCCAACGCTGAAGGGGTCCGGCGGCAACGCTCGCGAATGAGAGACTCGATTCGAGCGTCTGAACTTTCAGATAGCCTCATGTTCCGGAGATTCATCTGAAATCTGTCCTCAGCATTCAAAAGGCAAAATTGTTCGAGTTTCTCTTGACCAGTGATGACCTCTGATACAGCTCTTTCTAATGCATTTACAACGGCGATAGCCTGTCCTTTCTGTAAAAGTGCCGCCCGGTAAGTCAAAGTTATCCGTGCAGTGCTTTCTTGTGCCTCGCAAGAGACAACGATATCAAACTTGATCATTATTGTCAGATGTAACTACTTTATCACCGGGTACGTGAATCGTCAAGTCGCTTACCTGAGTAAGATTGTCGAAAATCGCATCTGTGACGTTGGTCTCAAAGGACTCCTGGGACCGTTGTGTCGGGCACAAAATACATGTATTAAAGAATTCTGTGGCGAAGAATCTATCATCTGGCGATAAATGCGTTACGGGAATGTCGAGAAGATCAGCTTTCTCGTCGAAATCTTTTTGGACGGCGAAAATAGCATCAGATGCAACGGTGTCCGAAGCGAAATTGATTCGGCAGGGTCCGATGTTGGGCTTTGATACTGCAAAACATGCCGAATCTTGACCTGTGTAAGCCTGTAGAACAACGCCCCAGGCTACGCAGACTACTGTTGCCACATCCACGGCGCGGTCGTTCGAGAAAGACGTTATACTGCAATATGGCTCTGCTAGAATAGCCGAAACTGACGCAGAAGTTGTCAAGTCGGCATTCTCGCTGTTTGACAACTTAGGGAAAAAACATGGGATATATCCTTCTAGATACGTCTTCCACTCCCCGAAGTTCGCCATCATGAATTGTGTTCGTGAGAGTAATGATGAGCTATGGGAGTACCGAACGATGCGTTTCTGAGTTCAACTTCGCGATCTCTTTTGTATCTAATGTAGAACAACTCCAGCCCTTTTTGAAGGCGGATATGAATAGGATAATGACTGGTTACTAATAATCCGTACGTGGGAAACCGAGTGGCGGCAGCCGATCCAGTGACCCACTCGATCACCCCATCATAATTGTGATCATGTCACCCGCCAACAAGAAGTAGTGGATAGGTAATGTAACCTTGTTCAGATGAAGACTTTGAGAGTTGGTTTATAATGACGGGATTATCGTTAGGAGCTCAATGACGGGACACAGTTCAGCCGGATCTTACAGTATAAATCCTAGCTGCTGGCCATGACCAATGTTGAAAATGATCGGTCACAGGAAAGTGTATTCCTAAGAACCTGTTGCGGGTACTTTGCTCTACCGAGAATTTACTTTATTCAGCATAGAGCTAAACTTCTACAACAATCCCTAGTACAACCTCTACCAGAGGCCCCCCAAACCCCAATGTCGACGTCCAACCTATTCAACGCACTTCCATTCGGCAGAAATGTTCTTGAACATAAAATAGTACTTTCTCCTATGACTCGGTTTCGTGCAGATAACAGTGGAGTGCCACTTCCCTATGTCAAGACCTACTATGCCCAGCGAGCATCTGTTCGTGGAACATTGCTTATTACAGAAGCGGTGGCTATCTGTCCACGGGCGAAGGGGTTCCCAAATATCCCAGGTATCTGGAACGATAGTCAGATAGCGGCTTGGAAGGAAGTCGTTGATGAAGTGCACTCCAAAGGATCGGTTATTTGGCTCCAACTCTGGGCGACCGGACGAGCGGCTGACACGGACACGCTGACCAGTAATGGATGGGAACTCGAATCAAGCAGCGAAGTACCAGTCGCGCCGGGTGGACCTACCCCACGATCGCTCACTGAAGAGGAAATTCAGTCGTATATAGTGGATTATGCTCAAGCAGCCAGAAATGCAGTACATGAGGCTGGGTTTGACGGAGTCGAGATCCACGGAGCTAATGGTTTCCTGGTTGATCAGTTCCTCCAATCTTCCTGCAACCGACGCACAGATCAATGGGGCGGGAGTATTGAGAACCGTTCAAGATTCGGTCTCGAGATCACACGGCGAGTTATTGATGCGGTTGGCAATGATCGTGTTGGTGTGAAGCTTTCCCCGTGGAGTACCTTCCAGGGAATGGGTACTATGGGCGATCTGGTGCTCCAATTTGAACACTTTATTACAAATCTCCGGGAGATGGACATCGCCTACCTCCACCTTGCGAACTCCCGCTGGATAGAGGAAGAAGATCCCAGCATAGAGACACATCCGGACATCCACAACGAAACGTTCGTGCACATATGGGGAGAGAAGAGACCGATCTTGTTGGCGGGAGGGTATGATTCAGATTCCGCTCAGCGTCTGGTTGATCAGACATACTCCCAGCAGAATAACGTCATGGTGGTATTTGGAAGACATTACATCTCCAATCCTGATCTTCCATTTAGGCTGAAAATGGGTATCGCCCTTCAGAGGTACAATCGAGATTCGTTCTACATAAAATTTTCGGGAGAGGGGTACCTAGACTATCCCTTCTGTAAGGAATACCTGGAACAGGAAGACGAAGACACAACAGCAAGCATGAGGAAAAATTAGGCTCCTCAGTGATGCAGGAATAGGGTAATTATTTAAGTATGAAAAATGGTGCTGTATGTAAGTACAGTAACCACCGTCACCCAGTTAATGCAAGCTCCTTTTTGCGTTGGCTTGTAATTTTAATTCAACGGCGGTCAACATGAGTGCATCGCCGAGTGTCAACTACAGTGGCCGTTGCTGACTCGCACTCGTCACACTTCGCTCAGTTCTCTTATTTTGTTGATAAAAATCAATGAAGGCAGCTGCCAGGCCATTTCCAGCTGTCGAGCGCCAAAAAGAAAAATTCAGTTATTACACACGTCAACTATTAATAGTAAGGAAATCGGTGCAAAATTGGATTCTAAAGCCAAGCGTCAGACAGCTAAGTAATATTATATCAGAGAGTGCTTAAGATCAGGTATAATGCTATAGTGGTGTCTAGACGAAATGCTAATAGACCCAACCTCTGTAAATCAAATGCTTAGTTCTCATGGTCGTCTATGCACAAAAATATGCCATTTATTGCTATCGGAGTTCTGATTGACGAATTTCTCACTTTTGTCAAACTGGACCACTCGGAGAAAAATTGGAAGTTTTTGCTTAAACGTCGTTCTCCTTTGAACACCATATAATCAGGTGCATCTCAATATGTTCGGCAATATCACCATTATTATAATCTATAGCATTTCGTTCAATGATGAACGTTAGGCTTAACTATTATTTTAACTATAAGCCTTAATAATTATCAGGCTTCTTTTAGATTCTTAAAGCAAGAGCAAGGACCATACTTATTATATCTTTAAAACTCCCACCTAGCGCTGCCTCTTTATTTAATAGAGGGTATAAAACCAAGCATTCACGTCACCACTATCAAAATCACCAGCGACTAAGACAGCATCAACAGAGATGGATTCAATTAAAGTGAATTTAGACGGTTTCGGCCCGTTTTGGCATCGGCATGTTAATGCCAGAGAAAGTTCATTCTCAGCCATCTTTCTCACAGCTTGGGGTATATTGCTTCGCACCTATCTAAACACAGATCAAGTATCCTTCGAATATAGGCAGCGTCAATGCAAAAGTCTCGGGGAAAGCGATTGCATTAGCAAGCTAATGAAAAACTTACGGCCCTGCATTCTGAACTTTGACGGATCAATGACAGCAAATGACACGGTTTACCGGACAGAGTCGGCCTTGCACGGCGCACATTTAGTCCGAGATGGCTTGGAGCATGAGTCTCATTGCGAAACTGAAACAAACCGCGGCACCTTATATAACACCTGTATGGTGTTCTCGGATGGAACCCAATTCCAGGCCGACACGGCTGATGGAATGCTATACGACGGAGTCGACGCGAAGAATGCTGTTAATGTGAGTAGCCATAGAAGGGTTCTGCGACTATATTCTGACAATGATAGCATGATGTGGTTGTATATGTGATATCTGAGAAGCTTTGCATCTTGTTTTATAAAATGCAGCGTTTGGCAAGTGAAGAGGCTGCCCACGTTGCGGCAACGTTTGAGACTGTGGTCAATTCCCTTGCCGATGCGCCGCATCGACCCATCCGAGAAATTGAAGTCTTCAGCCAACTCGATAAAGACAAGCTTTTGAACTGGAATGCGTCTCCGCCTATTGCATTGGAAGCCTGTCTCCATGACCTGGTCCACCAGCAGTGCTACCTACACCCTGATCTACTCGCTGTAATTGCTTGGGATGGGTCCTTTACATATGAGGAACTCGATCTGCAATCGTCTGTTCTAGCAGCAAAGCTTCACGCGGCTGGAGTTGGACCAGACGTCTTTGTAACAATCTGCGCCACTCGTTGCAAATGGATTCCTATTGCTATGCTTGGGATCATCAAAGCAGGCGGCGCTTTCTGTGCTCTCGATTTGTCGCACCCTCTTGGCCGCTTGAGAGAAATGTGTGGCGCCTTGAAGTCTAATATCACTGTAACCACTTCTACGGAATTAAACAAAGCTAGCCAACTGGCCTCAACTGTCATAGTTATTGATACAAACGCTCATGCGGAAAGCAGCGGATCAGACCAGAAGAACGAGGGACCGAAACTATGCAATGGACAACGTTCCAGGAGTGCGCTCTATGTAGTCTTTACATCAGGATCTTCTGGAAAGCCAAAAGGAGTAGTCATTGAGCACCGTTCATTTTCTTCTACCGCATTAGCATCGCTTCGGCCACTTAATATCCGACCAGATGACCGAGTACTTCATTTTGCAGCTTACGCATTTGACATCAGCATTTTTGAGGTCCTTACACCACTTATATCAGGTGCCGCGGTTGTAATTCCGCCAGAACAGGATCTCAGAAAGTCTCTTTCACACGCGGTCAAGGAATTTGGTGCGACTTGGGCATTCCTTACGCCCACAGTCGCTCGTATGTACCAGCCGGATGACTTCCCTTCTCTCAGAACATTATCGCTTGGTGGCGAGATCGTCCAGCCCTCGGACATCCTACTGTGGCGGTCGAAGAATCTGATCACCGGATACAACCCTGCTGAATGCTGCCCACTTGGAATATCAGGTCCCGCGAAGCTTTCCGAAGCCAGATTCCTGGGATGGTGTTTCACATCCCAGGCGGCTTGGATCGTCGATCCGGGAGATCAGAACAGACTGATGCCTATAGGTGCTGTAGGTGAGCTATTAATTGAGGGTCCAACCGTGGCTAGGGGCTACATCGAAGATCCAAGTGGAGTATTATCAGAGTCGCCATTTGTTCACTCCATTCCGTCTTGGCTCTTTAGCTTTCGCAGCAAAATATCATCAGATACCCGTTTGTATCGAACCGGTGACTTGGCACGATATGGCCGTGACGCGTCTATTCACTATATTGGACGGAAAGATTCTCAGATCAAGGTTCGAGGACAGAGGATAGAACCTGGAGAGATCGAGTGCCAACTTCAGAGCGCCCTGTCGTACGTCAAAATTCGGGTCGCTATTGAGGCGGTGGAACTCAGAGGTAGTAATAAGATAATTGCGTTCTTATCTAAGGACTCGCGAGGCCTCGGAAGAGATGACGATGATGTTGTGCAGATGCAGTTGGAAGTGGTAACCCGGGAACTCGAAATATGCATTAGTAATGCGGCCTCCAAACTACAGAGCATCATGCCAGCATACATGATACCATCTGCTTTTCTCCCAGTCAACTACATACCCATCTCAAGATCTGGTAAAGTCGATCGGAGAATATTGAAGTTATTTGCTAAGTCGCTCCCCCACGAAACATTACTACGAGCAAATGCAGGGGCAGAGATTGGAGACTCGCCGAGATCGAAGGACGAACGACGACTGCAACGAATCTTCTCACTCGTGTTGGGTATGCCCCTGGATAAAATTCGAGTCGATAGTGACTTTTTTCGCCTAGGTGGCGACTCTTTGCAAGCCATGAAACTCTTGGCTCTGGCCCCCAAGGAAGGGCTGTCTGACCTCTTGTATGAGGACATTTTCCGATACCCAAGATTGAAAGACCTGGCCAAAGCCTCAGAGTCCAATTACAACAAGAGAGTATCAAGCTGGAATAGCTTATACATCCGTCCTTTCAGCCTCGTCATTGATCACCTGTCTCTCATTGACATCGCGACTAAGCAATATGGCATCGAAAAAGAAGCAATCGAGGACATATATCCCTGCACTCCAATGCAAGCGAGTATCATGACTTCAGCCGTAACAGGCATAATTGATCCTTTTTCGACATTTGTATTTACGCTCAAAGACCACATCGATGCAATGCGCATCAAAGAAGCGTGGTGTACCGTCCAGAGGGCCAACCCGCTTCTGCGAACACGCATCATTTGCAGCCAGACCGGAGGACTGTACCAGGTAGTTGTTAAAGAAGATTTCTTGTGGGATGACAGCAGATACGAAAATATGGCGTATCGAGACACTGGGCCCTCTGTCGGCTTTGGAGCCTCTCTAGTCCAGCTGGATTCGATGAAAGGTCAGCTTGTCGTTGCCATACACCGTACACTGTATGATTCTTGGTCTTTTCCACAACTCCTCAATGACGTCAGCGACGCTTATTGTAGACTTCCTTTGCAACCGCGGCCTCACTTCAACAATTATGTGAGCTACGTGGCCAAATCGCTGGATTCTGCATCATCTTTCTGGAGAGCAGAGTTGGAAGATTCCGATCCCTCCCAGTTTCCTGGGCCGACCCTGCACAAATACAAAGCAAACCCCAGAGCATGTCTGGGTATACATGTGCTCACTAATCAAGAATGCAATGACTTCGTGGCATGCGAACTTCAACTAGCTTGGGCACTGACAACTTACGCGCGTACGAGCAACAAGGATGTTATATTCGGAGTTATTTCTTCCGGTCGAAATATATCGTTAGAAGGCGCCAAAGAGATTCTCGGCCCCATCTCTACCATCACACCATTGAGAGTAATGGTAGATGGCACACAAGTCGTGGGAGAGGTTGTGGAAGAGTTGCAGTATCGTGGGGAAGAGCAGGCGATGTACTCCCATGTTGGATTGCGCCGAATTGATCAGCTGGGACAGAATGCCACAGCAGCTTGTCAATTTCAAACTGTTTTAGTTGTGGAACTCAATCTACCCGAGCTCAAAGGCGCGTGGTTCAAAGACCATGTGGCACTGCAGGATCATGCAGAGGCCGTGAACTACCCGCTGACAATCAAATGTGTCGTCAGGCCCAATTATATGGACATTTTTGCGATGTTCGACCAACAAGCTCTGTCTGAATTGGAGGTTCAGCACAATTTGTCACAGTTCGAACACATATTCAGGCAGATCCACGGAGAAAGATTTTCCAAAGTGACGATTGCAGACATCGATACTGCAAATTTTGAAGACTGGAACACTCTTCAGAAGTTGGCCATACCAATGACTGGTGATAGTCGTGATGGAATCAACTTGTGCAATACAGATGTTCTTCTCAACCATGAAATAACCCAAGGTAGGGTTAAAACAGCCATATGTGCATTTCAGGATTCTCTACAGGAAGCAGCATTGGCTAGAAACGAAGATCCGCAGTCGAACTCCTGTGAACGTGGCATGACTCAGTTGTCCATGGAGCCATCATATCCAGTGAGCCTCATCTCTGAGATAAACAAATATGACCTCGCAATAACGCGTGCTCATCATACACGAAGGTCAGATCTGCTCTCAAGACCTAAAGTGACGGTCGAGCAGCAGAATAGTGACAGTTGTACTGTGTTTCTTACAGGCGCCAACGGATTCATAGGCACACAGATCCTACGTCAATGTCTTGAGGACAAAAAGATAAGCCGCGTAATTGCATTGGTGCGAGGTAGCTCGGCAAAAGAAGCGAGAAGCCGTACAGAAGAGTCGGCAAGACGGGCGGAATGGTGGTCAGACCGCCACAGCCAGAAGCTTGATGTTTGGCCTGGCGACCTGTCCTTACCACAATTGGGCCTTGGCCAAAAACATTGGAGTCTTCTTGGAGACGGGAGAACGGTCAGCGTCATCATTCATAATGGAGCATCAGTCCACTGGCTGAAAAGCTATGCAGATCTTGAAGCAACAAATATTCGCGCGACGGTACAATTGCTGCAGCTTTCAGTAGAAAACCCCGATCTGAGATTTGTATATATTGCAAGTGGCAGGCACAAAGACCCAATTGAAGAGGTGGAAGAGCTGACGGCGGCCGAGATTGCTGCCACAACCATTCCTTACAGTCAGACCAAATTTGTGGCCGAGTCTCTGGTCAGGCGTGCGGCTGCACGCCTGCCTCGTGGACACTCAAATCTCGCGATTGTCAGCCTAGGCCTTATCATAGGTGATTCTTCTGCGGGCGTTGTGAACGCTGATGACTACTTGTGGCGACTGATTGCAGCATGCATCAAAGCTGGCATATATAATATTAACGCCGTTGCAAAATGGATTCCTATTTCTGATGTCACATCTGCTGCTCGAATAATTATCAAGACGGCATTGGAGCCAGCAGGAGTTACAGCGACAGTGAAGCCGGTCACGGGTGGGCTTACGTGGAGAGAAATCTGGGACATGGTTTCAGAAACTGGTTACGACATCGAACCGAGGCCAGAAAACGAATGGATCGCCACTATCCGGAGTCATATCGAAAAGGAGCAGGAAAAACATCCACTTTGGACGCTGTCAGATATGGTTGAATCTCAATTGAAGAACACTGAGCCGGTGTGGGCCGACAGTTGGCACGGCGATGAGGTCACATCTCTGAAATTGGGAATGGCCTTCAAGCGGAGTCTGCAGTTTCTTTGCGAAGTCGGGTTCCTACCAGAGCCTGTGGGACAAGTGCAGAACACGCACCGTAAAGTAAAGAGGAGTGCATTTACGCGGTCATGGTAGTTGTGAGAGGTATCGTGCCGACCAGTTTACTGTGACAGCGGTATGTCATGTGAGGAGATAAAATGCGAGACAATCCTACGTAGCCTAGACCTACAAGTTCCACCATTTAACAGTGTGCTTATCGATGGTGGAAAATATCTTTGCGAAATTTGAGGGCACACCGTTCACGAGTGACGTGGTTGAAACAGATCAGGCTCTCATGCTGACATCGGCAAAGGCGTGGCTTGAAAAGTTCAAAAGCAAGGCTTTACCATAGCCGTAGCTAATGACTCCTGGCCAGAAAAATGATCCAGGTCCTTGCTATTTGCGACGACGGGAATGACACTTCATGCCTTATCATGGTCTTTTGCTAAACTTCAAAGCTTAAAAAGAGATCAGTTAAGTCTTTGGGTTCTTTAGATCCCATCTTGGTGTCTTTGAACATTATCAGCATGGATGAGACAGACAATTCTACAATAGTTCACTACCATTGCACATGTCCTTGCACACAATACGACGCGAGGAACCTCTTTCACCCATGACGAAGTGCTTGACTTAAGTATACGATCGTCGCATAGTTCTATCTAGAAAAACTCCCCTGCCATCCATCGCCCATCAAAATGCCGTCAATTTCAATGGGCACTGAGTAGTATTTTCAAGGCTACTCCAACCACTTTTCGACCAGCCATTCCGCAGCATCAAGAACAACGGGATCATCAGAGCCCTTCCAATCCTCTGTCACTGCCATGTCGCAGCAATGGTCCAGTTCCTTGACAATATCGAGTCGGATGGGACGACCTTGTCGTTTCATTGTCTGCGCAAATCTCAGAGAAGTCTCGATAGGCACTACGGTGTCGCAATCGGCATGCAACACCCAAATGTGCTCGGGCAACTCTGATCCTTGTTCTACTCTACGGTTCAACCATACCGCTGAATCGTCGTCCAGCTTCCCGCCAGGATTGAAGATTTCTAGGAACAAGCCAGCGCGAGCAACACAGGCCCCGAAGACATTGCGCTCGGCACCTGGCATTGTGACTACCGGTCCTTGTCTGAACTCCTCAAGTTGATGCATTACAACTTGGTCATCGACGGGAAATGCGGTGTCCGGAAGACGGCCCGGATTTGGTGCTCCGACGGCCCGACTGCCTTTGCGCCACCAATCGGTGTCGAAGTAAATCATGGGATACATGAGGCTGACACATCGATAGGATTTTGGATGCGACAAGGCAGAAGATAAGGCCAAGTAAGCACCTGAAGAGCCTCCATGGAGTAGTATCCGCGTCAAGTCGGGTTCGTAGCTCGGCGCGGTCGCGGCTAGTAGTTCAGCGAATGATGAATGCAGCCAGTGATGGAAAGCTTCTGCATCTGCTTGGACAGATGAGAGGCCCTCTTCACGCGGGAGAAGAGCATGATCGGGGGAGACTATGATCGCCGAATGTTTCTTGGCAAGCCGGAGAAGCAATGGCGGGAAAAAGAGGGGAAGCAAACCATGGCCTGCAACCAAGTAACCGCCATGCCAGTTTATGATAATCGGGCTGGGCTTAGACGGCGAACCCGAATAATTTCTTGGTAGTAGTATATGAGCTAAGACCTGGTGATTTTCTCGTATCAAGAATCTGTAAGGTGTCAGCCCAGGACGTTTATGATAACCTGCATCAACATACGGTTGGTCGATAATCGTGAAGTCATTGAAGATTTGGCTTGTCTGCAAAATTATGTTGTCCATTGTAAGCAGCGGTTATTTGAAATGGCTGTCGGTGAGAGTCTAGGTAATTGATGGGAGGGAGGTTAAACAGGTTTATATGAAGTGAATCACTTGGTGTCTACATTGCCTCAGATTTCACGTGAGGCTTTCATCCGTTCACCAATAAACTACGTAATTCAATGTTGCTAAGAACAAGAATCTGATGCTGGGGAGGACACAGCCTAGTTGGGGAGTGATATTCGGAGCCTTATTTTTTTATCATCGGAGCCGTATCCGCTTTTCAATACGGCCACATCCCACATCCCACGCCCCCGCGCGTAAATTGTATGAGGGATTCTGGCAGCTTAGATAGTGCTAAATATAAGGGATTTACAGGCCACATAATACCAACTAAGGCGCTATAATGCACTATAGCAGCCAGCGGTCTAGCGCATCCAGCAGCATCATCATCATCATCATCATCATCATCAACAACAACATCATCAACAACAACATCAATCGAGACCTTCATCAATCGAGTTCATCAATCGAGACCTTCATCATGTAACAAGACCTTCGTTGGTCGGGACCTTCGTCAGAATGATTGATGTGTCTCGCGAGGTTTTCTTGTAAGGGGCTCGGATCCATAGATGCACATATAAATTATACGGTGGGGTGTGGCAATCAGGCCGCTTGACCAAATTCAGCCGCGACAGTGGATACGGCTCCGATGATAAAAAAATAAGGCTCCGAATATCACTCTGCTAGGGCAAATCGCTAGCTAGGCCAAAAGGATACGAGATAGAAATTCGCTGGCGAATTCCATCTTAGCTGCATATCAGACTGCCGCTCAGAGCGGGACGTATAGGCGAAACCCAGTTTTAGTGAAATTCAATTTGCGGCCCAAATCGGCTTTCAGACAGCACCAACGCACAACACCATAATAAAAATAAATGAAATTAATATCATCAAATAGCCAGTAATTTAAAGAATCACATAAAATATTTGTTCTTTTGTCAAATTCTGGTGCTACAGTTGTATTGAGACTCAAAGACGCATTTTCAGCGCCGAATTCAGCGCTCATCGCGGGAAGACCAATCACAGCGCGGGTAAACGACTTCGAATCCCTGTCGCATCCACTCCAGCAGGACTTCCCGATCCCCATCTGTAAAACGGCGGCTATACCTACAGATGTCGCCGCCTATGATGCGACTCACTTATTGAAACTTTGAACACGAAAAATGTCTTGTTTCGGAAGCGACTCGAGCCTTAAAGGCAGTTCCGGCATCGCGACTGAGTGACTCTGGCACGCTAATCGTCACTTTGTATACGGTCTACATCGCCAGATCCACTGCCTCCAACATACATCAGCGACAGCATACACTAATATGCTTCTTTCATGTACGCCTTCACTTCTAAAAGGTAGGCTCATCGCCAGTAATAGGCACCAATTTCCCCTTCCCCTTAAACTTCTTTACAATGTTCGCCTGCTCAGAGAGCATAAACCGCTCCGTCTGTATCCCAATCTTGGCAAGCCCCCTCCATCTCTCAAAATCGGTCTCATTCCGCTTATCACCATGCGCTGCCTCTGCGTTCTGCCAATGGCCCTTTGAAAAGGCAATTAAGGTCGTAATCTTCTGATTCGGAATGTCATACACCAGGGAAACCACCGTTCCAGTCTCCTCTAGCCAATTGCACTGCCAGAGCTCCCCGGGTCGAATGCACTGGTACGTTGCTGTCTGATAGTTGTTCCGGCCAGCCATGGGTCCGCCGTGGATAGCATACACGACGCGCTTGTCGGAGAAGAACCACAGCTCGTAGCACCATTTCTCGGGTGTGCCGTCTTCTGCTTGGGCGTCGTAGTTGTAGATGAGATGGACATCTAAGATGTCTGTTTCAAAAGAAGGGTGGAGTTGGGTGTTTGTGAGGAAGTAAGGGAGGGGAGTTGTGGAGGACATGTTGGTTGATTTGGGATTGATATGGCTGCGTGATTGTGTGACTAGGAAGTACTACTGAATGTATTCACATTTTGTACTCGCAACTTCTGGAGAAATGGCCTTCAGTTATATAGACACAAGAAACCAGGGCTTGGAGGTGGACTCTAGAGGCAATAACATCAACCGTTACTCATGGAATGCTTACATGGAACTGCCGAGCAGGTAAATGATGACATGAGTGCCGCGCTAAGATCGGCGCCGGAGCACGGCAATCACAATGTCGTGCGTCCAACATGACGAAAACAGTTTGCCCGAGCCGGAAGGTAGGATCAATGATAGTCTGTGTGTGCACACTGCGGCACGCCGCATTCCAAGCTGGTTCGAATTATGTTGTCCAATTCATTATCTGATTGGCGAAATCTACCCATGATATCTGCCAGCATTTGTCTATTACAGGTGGCGTGGGTAAATATGCGGATGGCTCGACAATCGACTGAGCACATTAAAATCAGACTATATTAATACTATGTGTCGCCATATCTATAATACTAGTCCAAAAACTAGCATCATCATTCATTTTTTCTTTTCCATTGAACAAGATGGTGTGGAGAGTTATGAATGCAATCGTTTATCCCTGCCGTCTCCCCATGAAGCCGTGGAGCGTCGACTCGAGAAACGGGAACACTGATCTACGCGTTTTCACACGAATAGCCTCTCCCAGTGTTGATGTAAATCATCCGTCGAGCTCTTCCCATGCAAAATTTAAATCGGCAATTTTTTTTTTTGTCAGAATTGTTGGTTATCTCACAACCGTTGACAGCTGTAGTACAGCTGTTAGACTTGCAGTGCAAGCAACGTTGACCTAACTAGAGGGATAATAAAAGTAGTACTTTTAACACTACTTATAATTAAGTATAGTAATAAGTATATAAAACACTTATAATAATACTAAATATACTACTATAGCATAGAGATCTTCCTTATTAAAGACTTTAGAATTCTAATCTCCTCTACTACTTATTAAGCTTTTATGTAAGGTTTATTATTAATTAAATGCTTAACTATATAGACCTAGTAACTATTAAAGATTTTATTACCTTTATTAGGGAATACTAGCTCCTAGTAGTCCTTTTTATTTATCTTAATAAGCTTCTTAAGTTTAGTAAGTCTTTAGAATAAGTAATAATTACTTATTAATTTAGCTTAAAACTAATTAGCTAGGATATTAATTTTAGTGTTAGTAATATTAGCTACTTTAAGCATTAGGAAGCTATAAGAAATATTTATCTCTTTAGTGTTATTATTATAAATATTATTATTATAGTATTATATTACAAGGTTTAATAATCATTAAGAGATTTAAGGGAGAGCTTTCTTTTTACTAAAAGTTATAATCTCTAGATAATTATAATGTATATTAGATTAAAGGCTTTATCTTAGGGTTTTAGGTTTAAGTTATTATTAAATTGCCTAGTTATTATCTTTAACTTCTTCTTCTTCCTCTAGGAAAGTACTAGGTTATTTAGGTAAGACTATGTCTTCCTTATTAATTCTTTATTATTAATGTCTTATAAGGTTCTCTTAAGGAGAACTCTAAGAAGGTAATAGGGTCAGGAAATAACTTTAAGATATTAAAGGCTTTACTAGAATAGGAGGATTGTCTTTATTATAAGACTAATAAGCATTATTAGTATTTAAGTTAGTAGAGTAAGTATTTTCTATAAAGCGGACTTTCTTCTTCTTAGAATTAAGTTAAGTTTATAGTTAGAGTGCTTTTTCTTTTACTATAGTTAGAATATTAATAATATAATAGCTTTCTTTAGCGAAAGAAGGGTTAATAAGATTTATAATATAAATCTCTTTATTATTATCTTTAAATTAAGCTAAAAGCTTACTTTTATTAAATTAGATATCCCTTGCATAGATAATTCTCTATTTATTAGGAAGCTAGACTTTGTAAAGATAACACTTTAGTTTATCTATTCCTAAAAGTCTTTCTTTCTTAGCCCTAGCTGCTATCTTTTATGCTTTAATATAACGTTTATTAGGAACGCATATATAGGTAATATAGCCCTAAGTTTATAAATAATAAATAGAAGCATTATTTTTAAGGCCTAAGATATTAAATAAAGCTTATTAAGGTAATTAGTTATCCTTATTACTATATATAGGCAATAGATTTATAATTTTTGCTACGTGCTTTATTATATAAGGCTAGAGTAATTCTAGCAATTTAGCCCTAATTATAAAGGCTCTTACTATCTCTATAAGAGTTTATCTAGCTTATTTAATAATACCCTAATAGTCAGGAATATATAAAGTACTAGTTTAGAAGATAATTCCTTCTTTCTAATAGTAGGTTTTAAACTTCTCTCTAAGGAATTTAGTTATATTATTAGTATAAAAGCATTTTATAGTAAATCCTTTACCTATGTTTTTAATAGTAGTCTTCTAAGCTATAATAGCTTTAACTATATTAGACCTATTAATAGTTAGAATAACCTAATAAAAGCAAGTATAGATATTAATTACATATAATATATAATTCTTACCTTTAATCCCTTTAGGTTTATGTTTAATAAAGTCCTAGAATACTTACAAAAGGAAATTTATAGTATTATTAGACTTTTTATAATAAATTATCTATAGAGCCTTAGATAGAAAACAAGTTAGGCAATAAAAGTTAGCTAAAGAGATAGGATTAATAGCAATTCCTATTTCTTTATAGGCTTAGATACTACGTTCCTTCCCTGCATAACTAAGTCTTTTATATAAAAGACTAAATTTAACCTTTTTAGTAATAGAATTACGTAAAAGAGCTATGAAATTAAATTAGAGTTCTTTATTATAAAGAATTAATAATATAATGTTTCCCCTCCTAGGTACGAGGTAAAACTGCTTATATTGTTACAGCCTAATATTTTTCGCTATCTTATTAAACTTCTTAGCTTCCTTACTAAGCTTATTATTTAACTTCTTCTTACTCTTTATTATATACTCCTTACACTTTACTAACTACCTAATTTCCTTTTTATTAGGATTTTTCTTGCTTTTTAATAAATCCTCTAGATTCTTTAGCCTAGTAGTAAAGGTTATTAGCTTTAGATTACCCTTTACTATTCTATAGTCTATTAGCTAAGGATGTTAATTAACTAATAATATAAGACCTACTTTATAGTCTAGGGTTATATAGACTTAAATTAGGTTAGAAATAAGTAAGAATGAGTTATATGTAATGTAAGGGTTTAAGTTTACCTTAGAGCTTTAGCATATAAGTAAGTAGTAAGGTATAAGAAGATAGAAGAGATAAAGAGAGGGAATAAATATAGTTATAGAGAAAGGGGGAATTACGTTAATTTATACTATAAGCAAAACTTAAATAAATTTAAGTTTAACTACGGTTATAAACTATAACTCTTGCGCTAACGTAGCTATAAAGTTTATTATTAATAAACTTTACACTAACCTTATAGCCCCCTATATTTATGCCCTTAAAGCTTATTCCTATATTAGGCTGCTTTTTTATTACTATAGTACTATTAATTGGTTATTAATTATTGTACTAGCTAGGTGTTACCAGTAATTCTTATGTTATGTTTGAATTTTAGATGCATTGGCCACTGCCGATGAAAAAAAAAATTATAAAAATCATAATATAATGTTTAATTTCTAATTATATCTTCTAATAATATTGCCTAATAATTAAGAGATTAATTAATTATTAAATCTATCTATTACAACTCCTCCTTGCTTTAGAAGACCTAGCAAAATTATATTAACTTTAGCCTTAGGTGCGTATTAAGCGTTAAAGAGTTTTAAATAACCTTTACTAATAGGAATTTTAACGCTTCTAATACTATTAACTTTAAGATATTTACTATTACTTACTATTATTAGTTTAGTATTAATATTAGTGTTTAAATATATAAACTATTTAGTTAAATTAAAGGTATAGGTATTATATTTAGTGTCTAAAATATAGTTTTCTTTAGTTAGATAGTTAGGAGTTATTTAAAATAAATACTCCTAATTAATTACTATAAGGGATAAGTTACTTTTAGTAGTAATAATATTAGGAGAGGCATTAGAATTAGTAGTTTAATTACTTATTAAGTTACCCTTTTTCTTTAGTTTAGGCCTCTTTTCTAGATATAGCTTCTAGTAGTTATCCTTTAAATAAATTAGCCTTCTAAGGTAAACTATGTATTTATAGTCTAATTTAATAGTCTTAGAAGTCTTATTTTTCTTTAGTCCTTTGCCCTTTCCTTTAGGCTTAGAATTATTCTTCTATTAAGTATTAAAGTTAAGCTTCTACCCCTTCTTTAGTTTATTTACTTTATATATTAGATATATAAGCATATTTTCCTTTATAAGACTTAACTTTAAAAAACCTTTAATCCTCTAAGAGCTATAAATCTTAGGCATTAAATATTTAATAGATTTAATTATTTATAAGATCTATATAATATTAGGGATTTTCTTAATCTTATAAATCTAGTTCTAAAGATTCTAATAGTAATTTAACTAAGCTTAAGTTATTATAAAGTCCGCTCTCTTTAATTAAGAAAACTATTAAAGAAGTTTAATAATAGCTAAATTAGCCTTAAACTTATAATTACTCTTAATAAGTTTTATTATCTAAGTTATAGGTATAGTATTATTTTAACCTATATAAGTAAGATTCTTTTAAACCCTTAAAGAGAGGCTTTGCTATATAATAAAGGATAAAATGCTATAATTTAGTAATATTATTAAATTCTAGTATTAATACTGCCCTATTAGATAGGTTATTATTACTAGCCTATATAGCTAAAAATATATTGCTTATATTACTTAAGAGAGGAGGGATAGTAAGGTATTATATTATATTATTACTTATATTAAAAGAGAAGGGTTATATACTAAAATTAGTATTCTCTTATTTTTATAATTACTTAATACTAATTATTATTAATTTAGTTAAGTAGGAGTTATAGTAATAGCTCTCTTTTAATTAATTTATTATATAGCTATTAATATATAAAGATATAAAGTTAAGAGTATAAGTAACCCTAAAGGCATTTTTAAATACCTCTAAGAGTTTTACCTTAGCCTAGTTAGTAAGCATTACTTTACTAAGAATTTGCTATACTTACTTTACTTATAATACTAATAAAGCTTTACTATAATACTATAATTTACTACCTAAATAGTAATAGATTTAGGTTATTAGTTTTAGGTAATATAAGTGGTTCCTTAGGGAATAATAAGTCTTAGCCTGCTGCTTACTAAGATTTACTTAGAAGGGTAACTTTTTATAGAAATTATAAAAATTATAATATATTATATAAGGTAAAAATTTACGCTTAAAGTATTTTAGTTATTATACTTATAATTAGGTAAATAATATGTTAAAGGTTATGCATTTAATTCCTAGTTATATAAGTCTTTTATTACTTTTTAGGAAAAATAAAAGTTACTTTTAGATTAATTTAATTATAACTTATATAGTGTTTTTAGGTAAAGGAAAGGTCTTTTACTGCCCTATAAGCTTAAGTAATTATGCTTTAGTAAGATATTAGGAAAAGATATATAATTATATATAAGACTGCAATAAGAAGATAAAAGGGTAAAATAAAAGAAAGGGCATAATTAAAGCACTAGGCTTATAACCTATTAAGGCTTTTTATAGGAAAAGGTAGAAGGTATAGATTAACTATTTAGAGGAAATCTAATAAGAGGAAAAGGAAGCTATATATAAGCTTTAAATATTAATAAAGACTAATTCATTAAAAAGTCTATTAAACAAATATAAAACAAGGTTTTCTAACGAAGCCTATAATAAACCAAGACCTTACAAACGAAGCTCGCGATGAATTAATCCAGGATGCGAAAACTCTGCATCGGAAGTGATGCCTGAGATGTGAGGCTGTGATATTCAACAGGTTTAGTCCTTACAGCCGCTGTGAGACAAGATCCCAACAGATTGCTGTCCCTGAACCGATGACCGGTGGCCAATTCAATTATGCTCAAATCTTCAAGAGTAGCCATTGCTAGGAACGTTAAAAGAAGCCAAGTTGCCGCTTGTTCGGTAATGAATTGACGGATGAAGGTTGCGACAACAACGTATGTGATCTAGCACGGCTTATTGTCTGTTGATTCACCTTAACTTGATGGGCTGGAGGTGGTATTATTGTCAAGTACACTAGACGTGATCTACTGTGGCCTTGGCCTGATACGGAAATTACGATCCTAAGAGCCTTTAATCACCAAAAAAGTATTAGCGCGAGTGGGCTGTAAATGCCAGTACTTCCCCAACTGAAAGATGCATAGACTCCACTAAGCTGCTCAGGCGACGGAACGGTCCGTGACCCGCTCGTCATGTTGGCTCTTAATCTCAAGGCCGTCATAACTGGCTTATTAGCCCCTCAGAAAAATTTGTCTTTCCTCGTCAGATCGTGCTTGTGCCATGCCACACTTCTCTGGTTCTCTATTTCCTCACACCATCGCCAGAAAAGTGGGGTGAGGGACGAGTGGTGTGGTGGACCCCATCAAAACGCGTTTCTGAAGATACACCTCGCAGCACCGCTTTGATAAATGCTACGCGCCAACACAATGCCCAAAGGAATTTTGTCCCATCCGGAATGAAAACCTCCCAATTAGCCGTCGACTGCAAGCCACAATATCAACTTTGCCACTCCAAATCCTGTATTCATGTATTCGTATCTATACGTTCTGGCAAGTATAGCCCATGATTTGGGCATGACAAGAATGATTGCGCTGGCCGATTTCCCATTAACTCGCGTCTATTTACATGCGTAGAATGTCCGCAGCGCATTGCTTGACACCTTTACAGAAGGAATCGTCATATGGGACTACCAGGTCAATTCTGCTTGAGATATGGTATCGTCTTCTGGGCGAGCAGAAAGCACTTACAACTGATTCACCGAGGCCAAAGTATCTGCGTTACTGGCATAAAGCTCAGACCGAGGATAATGTGATCCTAGACACAGTTGAGTTGTTGTCGACATGGTGACGAATTTGTAGCGAAGCAAATCTCGGCAGCGTTCTATTATCACACTTGCCTGCAGGAGCGTTGCTCAAGGAGCCGCATAGCTACGGCCATATGGTGGCGGACATACATCAAAGTGGCGTTTTAATTGATCTCCGTGCATATTATGTTATGCTTGTCCGAGTTGATGTCTCATTGGGGAGATGGGCAACCAGCGTCGCAATGCTCGGTTGCATTACACGTATACAGTTCGACCCGAGAAACCCTGAGAGGGTGTGCTGCGTTGCGACGAGTTTTGTCACTATTGCCATGTCATGACTTAAACTGTTTCCGGTTGACCCGCGGATTAGCTCGACGTAGGTGGTACAAGCCGTCATGCGGGAGGCCCAACAGCAGCTTGTGGGACGCCAAAGCATCACAGCATTTAGAGTAGCCGAGTTGAGCTTTCTGGTGCTTGGGGGACCTACATGTTGGCGCACTTGGCCAAGCTCCTCGAGAGACACACGCCGGGCCCACCCGAGGCTGAGCGCTGAGTACTGGGGGAGCACATGCGTTTGATAAACGCGAGGACTCAGGGCACATCCCCTAGCGAGCGAGATGACCAACTTCTGAATGCCTCGCAACCTGTAAAGTCTCGGCCCACTCCACCACTATTGTCGTAAAACCCACGTGCTTTCGCGGTCTGCATAGTGGTATGCTACGGCTTTCTCTACGCCATCCCTTAGCCGTCCAGTCCGGTCTTCTCTCGTGCGTCCGGAGAAATACATGTTCTGTCTATCTCGGATATTCAAGCTCGTTGTTTTGATTGGCGATTGATGGCATGGATATGGTGAGAAAAGAAGCGAGCAGCGCAACGCGTCTTCCTTTCTGCTTTCCCACTAGTGCCGACGCCTTTACCGCGTGATAGGCAGCGATGAGACCAAGCCCTTCAGAGCTGCCTGGCGAGGTTACATTCCTCCGCTAGAAAGTTTTCTTGTACTCATTTTTGTTACAGATAGGATTTGCTATCATAGCCTCTTCCAGTCTTGGAATTCACAAACAATCGCCCTGTCTCGATATAATCTATTTGATTACCTAGATCCTTCTAAATTTCTCTTGTCGACGGGGACTTGCCCTTATATAGCCACATGACAAGACCTCGTGCTCCTCCACTCCGATTAGTGTATCGTATTGGCAGGGACGATACTAACAATCTTATTCCCAATCCGATTCTATTTCTGTTATCCAAGGCTCAATTCAATGTCTTCGAGTGACTCCAAACATCCTATACGCGTGCCCTGGAAAAAGATCGTGGACTGGGCCAATGGGCAGCACGAGCGCGAGTTGCAGACTGGCCAGCTTGCGAAATTGACTGATCAACAGCTCAAGGCCATATCGTACCTCGTTCCATTCAATAATGAGCCAGTCATTGACGATACTGACTATATTAGTCGCCTCATGGGTGCGTTTTAGCCTGGCGCTGGTCATGTAGATTTCTTTGCTTGTGCTTACCAGATTGATGCATATAATTGTTTCAAAACAGAGTTTTCGCAGTCTCGAGGATTAAGTGCTCCCTATTTTGAAGATGCAGAATCGGAAAGATTGCCTATCGAGGGGCGTTTTGAACTCCGTTGGCGATCCAGGTGTTACGTGAACAGCATTGGGTTCCGCAGGAGGGATTTGGAATCGAGAAGGAGCAGCAAGCACCAGCATTCCAATCTAAAAAGGTGTGTCTCACGTTATTAAACTGTACCATTGACAAAAGAACCTTTCATCGTGTAATACTCATACTGTTGATCTCGCTTGAAGCATGCAAAACAGTATGCTGCCAAACACGCCTGGGCATTTATCAAGGAGCGGCCGACTGCCATTCCGGCTAAGCGAGGTTCGTCCGACAACAATGCTCTTACAGAGCTCAGAATACAACGTCAGCGGACGTTTGGCGAACTATTTGGCGACCCCTGACAGCTATAACTTTCTACATGTTAAGTATTGGCATGCCGAGCGTCCCTCATAGAAGTTGATCTTTGCAAGGCAGATTTACTTCAAATATCTGTTTATGTGATTCAGTCGAATACTGCGCATATGCCAGCTAATATCGACAGGCTCAAGATTTCCGGGAGAATAGCATGTCTGTGGTGGATTTTTATTGGGACGTCGATTTTCCGCTACATCGAGCATTTACCAATTCAGCTCGATCCTAGAGACAGTTGTGTTGCCTGTGCTGCTCGAGCGAACTGTATTAAAGGGCCAAATGATCATCGCGGGAGAGAGACATTGGAACTCGACTTTGAATATCATTTCCAATCATCAGAAATTGGAACATGTTTCCTGTATGTTCCCTGATGTCCAAATTGCTGCCCTCCCCTAACCACCAATCTCCACGTGATTGCTCACATACCACGCCTGGCTGCCTGCTCAGTAAGATCTCGTGAACTCGTATTTCTCCGACGGACTTGACTCGGCGATTGCTCCATGGCTGTGCGGGGGGTTATTCTATGCAGGGAGGCTACTCGCGAAACTTGCATTTGAAAGTTGAGGTCCACCATATTTGGCGCGATGCATGCGACCTAGAGACACCAGCAAGCAAGCCAAAGCTAACCCCAATACATACAATGCAACCATTAAGAAGCGCAATACCTCGAAATGGTCTAGCGCCGAAATGAAGCAAAGTTGTTGCACGAAAAAGAGAGGCGCAGCCGACTGGCCACTAATTTTCTGCGGTAGATCCCCTTATATCCTATGCAACAAAAGTGATGGGCCAAAACCAGTGGAGTAACCAGGACTGGAAGTATCGCAAGACGCTACTTGACTTTTCATTCTCATTATTGACTATACGAATTGAGTGGGCGAAAGTACCTCAGCCCCCGACCATTTACAGAGGCGGTAAACAACTCTGTTGGCTTAGGACTGGCCAAGATGCGGCCTGCTAAGAGACTTGCAAATTCGGCAGCGTTGGTGATAGACACGAGCGTTGTAAAAATTCCCCGAATATTTGCGAATAGTTATGGCAATCATTTTACTCGACCACCCGTCGATAGCACAACTCTTATTTGTGCACTCGAATCGACCCATAATGTTGGTATCATATTTTTCAATACAGTTCGTCGAGTCGTCAGCATTGCGGAACTTAAATCGCAGACGGTGCGACTGAAGGAGCCTTGAAACATCTTTGTCCAGTGCCGGAAACAAAGACCATCTTCGATTGTTGGACTTTCTAGGCATTGATGTTTTGAAGAGGACAGAAATATCATTGGTAGTTAAAGAGTGAGAATGAAATACAGGTTGTATTGTCCTGATTTCGTAACATAATGGTTTCGAGAGGAAGGAGTTTTTAGTCACAACATAGAAACAGCTCCAAATTTGAGTCTGTCCCAACAAATGCAGGGCAGCACTGGTGTTGCGGCATACGATCAGCCACACATGCCACGTCAATGACATAACTCGGACCGAATGGACCGAATGGCCCTAGACTTCTGTGTGTGTAAGTCTACAACCACATAGACTGTACTCTATAAACACAGTCAGGCTTCAGACTTAAGACGCTCGGACGTAAAATTGCGCATGGACATTGCCGGACCCCTTGAACTTGATGCTGCTCCTCTGTCATTACTGACAGATCAGTGGAAGTCGGTTCTCTGGAATTTCTACCTATGGCAAATTCCGAGATTTACATTCGTCTGTTCTTGCCCCTCCGCAGTAACTATAACACACTCCAGAACGACGAAATGCACTCCTGCCTAACATATGAAAGCAAAACCCCCATATCTATGCTTCTATTTCCGCCCGTATACCCGGTTGTGCCAGTCTCCGCAATGTTTCAACTTCGAGTCGGCTTTTTCTCTTCTGCAGAGCTGGGTGCTGCAGATGCCGGGTGCGTCCTTGATTCACTCGCAAAACTGTCGCAACCTCCCTTGCCAGGTGCTGCAGCTGGTCGTGACTGGAGTTGGCGTTAACAGTAGCCAGCATAAAATGAATGTCGTAATACTGACACGATTAGCCGGCTCGTTAGGAGCACATGATTCGAGCGGCAAATGAGATATCAGTGCCGACGATGGCATTTTGCAGTTTAGCTGGTCGGAAAAGATCACGGATCTAGTCCTGAATTGAAGACAGACGTATTAATAAGACAAAGTGGTTGCAGGCGAGTCGACTTGCAGACAGGGGGGCCACGGCGCTTCGTGCACAACGTAATAGCTAAATACTCACGATCAGCAGTACACATTGAGAGTCGAATGGCGGAGGGGACGTTTCAGCCATTTAAGTCGTAGAAAGCTCAAGCACGTCTTGAGCTGACCCAAAGTCTTGACATTGACACATCGCCGTGACAGAAACGCTGACTGGCATTCGTCGATTGATGCAGCATTAACTGGGCGAGCTGCCAGACATGATTACTGGTCCACGTTGAGGATCATGATGCAGGCCATGCAGTAAAATTTTTTGGATGTCACTGTACACGGAACCTCGAGTCTTACAGAGCTCGAAATACTGCTGTGTCAATAAGCGTCTTTATCTAGTCACATAATGAGCCGCCTCTCCGGATGTCTGTGTACCAAATTTATACAGGAGTTGCCCGTATATGCATTGGTTCTGGCTTGACCTGGTGGATTGAGGTTTGTTTGGGGATCGAATTACAGCTTCTTTGCGCCAATAAAACTCAAAAACTCGTTGCGCATCTTGTAATCCTTTTCAAAGCATCCGAGAACACAGCTAGTGGTAGTGATCGTGGATGTTTTCTCGATGCCGCGCATTACCATGCATAAGTGGGAAGACTCCATAACGATAGCGACGCCCTATGGCTTAAGAATATCCATGACTGTATAAGCCACCTCTTAAGTGATCCGCTCTTGAATCTAAAGCTGTCTAGAAAATATATCCACTATGCAAGGGAGCTTTAACAGCCTAATAATAGTGTTGCGTGGAATATATCTAATATGTATCTAAGAGTTTTACTTAGCTCTAAGCTATAGAATATATAAAGGCTTAAGCGATGCATACCTTTCCTATAAATGGCAGGAGATGGTATTCACATAAGCTATAGATATTAATATCCTTAATAATGATTATCTTATTATATTCCTTATGAAAAATTGCATTATTAATGATTATTATTATGCTAGTTTAATAACCTTTTGTTAAGAATAGCAAGGCTTCTGTAAATCGCGACAGAGTTGCCAGTAGCCCTTCGCGTTAAGGATCCTCTCCCAAACATTCAAGTAGCGTCCTCACGGCACCGTGCATTTTCCTCAATCGGACCTCTGTTTGCGCTGGTCCATCATCTATGCGGCTCTGAGTCGCTGAAGGAGAACCTTCAGCACAATGTCCTGAAGAGTTCACCGTCAACAACGCGGCCGCTGTCAGATTTAGAATATTGCGCCGGCTTCGACATTATCAAAGACGGCTTAGAACAGTCAGCATACAAATACTTCATTATTCCTCAGCTAACAATGCTTCTGAACCATCTTGTCGAGCCGGGTAACCGTATATCAGTGTTGGAAATCGGTCCTGGGCCTCAAAGCATACTAGCAAAATTGCCTCGCCAGCTTAAATGCAAGATCAACAAATATACCGCATTCGAGCCTAGCAAGCTGTTCGCTTCACGGCTAGAAGCAACTTTTTCTCCTTCCGGAGTCCAGCAGTCCCCGCTGCCCTGTTTAGAAAGCCCGCCTCGCATTCGGCGAAGTCCATTTACCCTGAAGAGCGACACAGAGGTCACAAGTACAGTCGACGATGCCGAGGAATTCGATGCCATCTTGTTTTGTCATAGCATGTATGGCATGAAGCCCAAGCGGAAATTTATCGAACGAGCACTAGAGATGCTTATTAAAGCTCTAAGTAAGGAGCTAGTAGTAGTATTCCATTGCGACTCAGCCCTATAATTTGACGGCTTGATATGCCACTAGACAGCTACCTTCCCTGGAGGAGTTCTATCCGTCGCAAATAATAACAAGGTGTTGGTCTAATTTGCTCCATATGTCGCGGGGTTTGCAATGCAAGATCTGAGTAAGGAAAAGGCTGTCAAAACGGAGTGGCGGGAGATATGCCGTGCCTTGGGCAGGCGAGAGGAAGCCCAAGGGGATCGTCTTTCGTTTAGCTCGCCAGACATCATAGCCTTCACCCACCATGCGACTGCGCTACCAGAGTTGACAAAGCGAGTACCCGCAGATACCCGAGTCGGAGTCAAAAAACGCCAGGCTCTTTTGCACCTTCCAGCGTGCATTGTTCGGCCAACCGAAATCCGACAGATCCAGCAATGCGTCAATTGGGCTCTAGATCACAGAGTTGGTCTCATAGTCCTTGGAGGGGGCCACAGCGGCCATTGTCTTTAGTCCAGCGTCGTGGCAGTCGACATGGGCGCCTTCAACAATATACATGTTCTCGAGCTGAAGAAAGATGAAGGACCTGAACCCATTTCCAGTTTCTTGGTTGTTGCAGGGGCTGGCTGTAAATCTGGGGACATTATCCGCAAGACTATGGCGGCTGGTGTGACGGTGCCCCTCGGGGCCCGCCTAAGCGTAGGCGCGGGACTGTGGCTATAAGGCGGCGTCGGGCACCTGGCCAAGCTTCACGGGCTCGCTTGCGATGCAATTGTCGGTGCCGTGGTAGTTAGCGTAGCGACTGGTCGCGTCGGTCACGTACCGAGTCAGCACCAGCCAGCTGACTCGATACGACCGGACAATGAAACCGATTTAATATGGGCGTTGAAAGGAGCCGGAACAAACTTCGGTATCGTCATCACTGTTATCTTCAGAGTTTTTGCGGCTCCAGTATACTCAGTTCGAAAATGGTTCATTTCCCCAAGCGACAACGTCGAAACGCGGCTTAAACTCGGTAGTTTTGATAAGTTGGTGGCCAGGCAAGCCTCGCGAAATTTTTGCGTTGGAGTATACATTTACGGGGAAGAGGACAAGTTGCGCCTTGGAGTCACGATGTCTACAATGATTGAGCTTGTCAATGACGAATGTGCGCATGCCCCTAATCAGATGTGTGAGCTTCTCGGTCTGCAAGACGATTACGAGATCGTAGATAGTGTTGGTTTATTTAAGACAGAAATGTATATATTAGGTATACATAGTGGGCATAGCAGCGGCAAGACCTTATTATTTAAGCGTTACCTATTCCTCAAATATATTAGGGATTAAAATCGCTACTAAACTAGTGGCAGCGGTTAAGACTCGGCCCTCACCACTTTGCTATCTCTATCTCCTATAAGGTAGCGAATTAGTTCGTAATGTAGCACCTAATGCAACCGCTTTTGGTTATTAAGATTAGGATTTTGCTTGCGTAATAACTAGCGTCTAGCCTTGTAAGTAAGATAGGATAGAAATTTCTTAATTAACTATAAGCTAGGTTTATAATGTGGCTTATGAACTATTGCCCTTAAGCTGCGGAGCCTCCTTAGCTCTAAAGGCCTTCGGATCGAATCGGCCGCGGCTGATTAATCTAAAACAAACATCAGATCCGCAAAATGTACTAGCTTACGCCTGCCCACTTCCAAAAGCGCCAGTGGTCCAAAGGCTCATTATTCTTGTTACTGGCGAGAGCTGCGCTGGCAAGGATTATTGTGCTAAGATTTAGGCCTCCACGCTCACCACATGTGCTGACAAACGCATCACAGCGTGTGTGATTAGCATTAGCAACATGACTAAGCGGGACTATATAGCGGCTACAGAGGCTAACTTTAGTCGCTTACTTTATAATTATCTCTATAAAGAGTAACACTAGGCTACGCTAATAAGGTTTTTCTAAGACTAGATACGCTAGCGGCCCTGGCTATAGGAAGAGTATTTCCTAGACATTATAAGAAATACCATGGATTTCGACGTGCTGCTCATTACTGGAATGAGGGACTAGGCGCCAGTCGCAGCCTTTTCTCCTTTGGTCCCAAAGAGCAGACTACTCGAGGTCCGGGTCCAGGCTAGTATGATTCCCTTCTTTAACAATGGCCTACAGCGTCTCGCTAGCATGGCATGCTTAGTCCCTGACTTTCCAAGTTCTAGCATCGATTTTCGCCACATACTTAACATATCCTAATAACCAGGTAGTCTAGACTTATACACATTGCTATTTTAAGCTTATTTTTCTAGAAAATAGGATAGCATTAACGCTATAGTATGCTATAAAGTTAGTGGCCTTATCTACGCATTAGCTTTAGCCTTAAGGGTTAGTTTGCCCTTAGCTTTAGCCCGCAAAGCTAGTAAACTTCCCCTACCCACTATTTCTATACTAAAAACCTACTTATATATCTTATCTTTTATATCTTATAGCTTAGGGGAGAAGAGAATTAAGATAGGGCTTAATATAGTCTTAAAAGAGGCATCTGTGGTTGTGGTAGATGACGTGCTAGCTAGTGGTACAACGCTATGTGCGGTCCTGCAGCTACTAAAAAAGGCTGGAGTCGGTCCCGAGAATGTCCATGTTATGATTTTGGCAGAGTTCCCTGTACACCACGGTCGAGAAATGTTGCTTCAGCGTGGATTCGCCCATGTTAAGATCTAGAGCCTTTTGGTCTTTGATGGTGTTTGAAGAAATGAGGTACGAATGCAGGCCTGTCAATGACAGTAACCAACATCAATAGTACATGCTCGGCCGGATTGAATTGCAAATCGAAGATGATTGTGACGGAGATCATAGAGGAGCATCTTGCCTTGCTGTTAATAGTCCGCGGGTTTAGACGCACAGTGATATAGACTCTTGCCATCATGTGTAGATCAAGGTTCTAGTCTTGTGTTCACCCCAACACTGCAACAAAAAGCAACATATTCAATATCAAATTAATTAATACTGAGACTTTTGCAAGATGGTTAGCGGCTTGATGGTCCCCAGGCTTGCTGCAAGGACTGGTGATGTTGTATTATACGTGTTTTGGCATTGTACATACATACGTACTTTGAGTGTACTGAACGTACAAGTATTTTGTACGTTCAATGGTATCCACAATATACCTACTATTGGAATTTATGGGTCTACGCTTCGAGCAATGGGCATTTTGAGTGGGATGGTGTATTACAGTCGACTGCTGATATGCTGTGTCTTGGTATTGAGGTGGAATCCGATGTTTGATAGAAGGGCGGGGCGCTTTATTACCCAAGTAGGAAAAGATGAACTTGTATGCTCTTACTTGTACGTACTATCCAGTTGTACGTACGTTTACTATTGAGTCGCATCACCAGCTAGGACAAATACCAAATTGTTTCCAAACCAGTTCCGCCAAGACAAAACGCTTCCCACCTCAAAAGCGTTATTCAGCCATTGCAACATCCATGGCCCGTGAACTGCTTTGCCGTACCCGTGCCTGGTAACCAATCTGAAGTTGCTGCTTTGCTAAATGTGTTTGCTTCGTTGACGGCAAGCCTTAGTTCCCTACATTCAGTCAGTAATAGTCTGCTCTGGTTCTGAATTTTGATAGATCAAGTATCATGGCAGCAACAAGTTCTGAGCTACTCGCGGGCACTTTCATGCATACAGAGGCAGTATATTTATGTTGATGCAAGAGAGTGGCAGCCGTTAAACCTTGCCCTATTCCTCTCAACGCGTCCAAGCCCCACCAAACGTTTTAAGGAGAGAAGAGTTGCAGGGCCAAACTCTTGCTTGAAATATGGGTCCTAAACATATCTGAGACCTGTGGTGGCAATATTTTCACACAGACCGGTCAATCGGTTGTTGAAGTATGTTTTGCGACATAAGATTGATAGTAGAGGCAGTCTATTGTCTATTTCTTTGGAAACAATATTCGAAATGAAGCGGATAAGTATGACGTTCAAGTCCGCGTTTTGAATTTTGCACCTTGCCGTCGATTTCTCGTGATGTCGATCTTCGCCCCATGGCCGCCCATAGCGGCTGTTATTGGAAGTTGAAATCCTTCAGCCAACTTGTCGATCAATTAATGTCCCTTTAGTAAAAACGCTCAATGGTTTTCTTGAAAAGGTCCCAAATCGTCAAATTCGTTAGGCGGAATCCTCTCCTAGGTTGCGAGAGTGGACTAGAACTATCACACCGCTACTTCGCATTCGCAACTGGCCGGATACTCAAAGGTGGCTGGGAACGAAGGTTGTTCATAGCGGCTTTATCCAAAATCATGGCCCAGTAAAACCATTGTGTATTAACGTCCCATAAAAACGAGAGTCTAATATGATGATGTACACTGATGTCTTTAATTTTTGCTTCTTCTAAGTAAAATGTGTCTTGAGACAGTGTACATTCATTGATTTGATTCGCTGATAATGAAGAGCTGGCATGCAGTAGGCTCAGAAGGCACACACACGTCATACAACTGGCCAATTCAGCCTACCTGGCGCTGCAAGATTCGTGTCAATGGCTGATGAAGAAGAGGTCCATACCATTCAGAGTGATGGTGATTCCAACAATAAGATAAAAGGAGCTAAAGCACTTCTCAAAATTGGCGTCACCAAACCAAATTCCCTCTCATTTTTTACAAAATTTCAGCCAAGAGACAAGTTCACTCCCCAAAACAACAGCTCTAAGCTTCCTCCTGTATTATCTGGCATAGTCACGATGGTGCTGAAGCATTTGACTTCAGACGGCCTTGATGGTCTTTACTCTGAAGCGCACGTCAATCTTCTCAATGCTATCGATTCGCTGCGCTCTCAGGGCATTAGTCACTACATATCACTGCCGCAAATCATCGTATGCGGTGATCAGTCGTCGGGGAAAAGCTCTGTGCTCGAGGCCATATCCGGTGTTGCGTTTCCGGTGAAGAGCAATCTCTGCACACGGTTCCCAACAGAGCTCATTCTTCGCAAAACTAAAGACATTGCTGTCAAGGTTTCCATAGTGCCTCACCATCTACGAAGTGAGCATGATAAGCCCTCTTTGTCTGGGTTTAATGGGAAGCTGGACAGCTTTCAAGACTTGCCAGACCTGATCGAGAACGCAAAAGTTGCCATGGGAGTAACAAAACTTCAACAGGCTTTCTCAAGAGACCTTCTCCGCATTGAGATTTCTGGACCAGACCGTCCTCATTTGACGATTGTCGATCTACCTGGGCTAATTCATTCCGAAAACAAACATCAATCTGCCTCAGACATGAATTGATCACAGATGTGGTCAAGGGCTACAGGACAGAACCTCGAAGTGTGATTCTTGCTGTAGTCTCTGCTAAGAATGATTACGCAAACCAGATCGTCTTGAAGCTTGCCCGCGAAGCGGATGGTAGTGGGACACGTACTCTCGGCGTCATCACGAAACCCGATACTCTCAGTCCCGGCACTCAAAGTGAAGAAACGTATTTATCTCTCGCGAGAAATCAAGATGTGCAGTTTCGTCTCGGCTGGCACATCTTGAGAAATAGAGACACCGACACAGAATCATGGACATTGAACGAACGTGACGCCAACGAGTCGACATTTTTCTTGGAAAGAGCCTGGTCAAGCCTACCTTCTTCCCAATTAGGCATCAAGACATTGAGGGACAGGTTGAGCAATCTGCTCTTACACCAAATTGCGTCTGAGCTGCCGGAATTACTTGAAGAGATCATTGCTAAGCTAGATCGTTGCCAAGCGCAGGTTGATAGACTTGGGCGGCCACGAACTAACCTAAATGAGCAGAGGATCTACCTCATTCAGGCCAGTCAAGCCTTCAAGGTTTGATACAGGCAGCAATCAATGGCACGTACGATGATCCATTTTTTGGTGACGCCGTGTCTACGGTTGGCTATCAGAAACGTTTTCGTGCTACGTTGCAGAACTGAATCGCGAATTTGCAACGAATTTAAGCCTAAATGGCGCGAAATATTGCATTTCAACTAATGAGAAAATAGAAGTCGATCCAAGTCAGCATTCCGAGCCGATCACGAGGGATGAGTATATTGGTAAGGTGGTCAAGGTCATAGATCGCAGCCGTGGTCGTGAGCTGCCAGGAATGGTCAGCCCTATGATTGTATCGACCCTTTTCAAAGAGCAATCGCATCCATGGAAGGCGATCGCTGACAATCATTTAAAGAAAGTATGGGATTTGGCAGGATTGTTCTTGGATCAGCTCATTAGGCATGTTGCAGATGAGACTACGGTAAAGAACCTTCAGAAAATCTTAATCGAGCCCGCCTTGCATGATATACTTCAAAATGTGCGAGAAAAAGTAACTCGACTTATCAACTCTCATCAATTTGGACACCCAATTACATACAACAAAGATTTCATAGAGCAACTGGCCAAGGCTCGTCATGAGAGGCAAAAGATGTATTTCGAAAGAACTTTGAGGGACGCTCTTGGACACTCCGGTTTAACGTCGAGTCGTATCAGTGTGTCAACTTCCATCGACGATCTAGTTCGGAAACTCTCAGAGCTACAAGAAAACGACACGGATAGACGTGCCGCGTCGAAAGCACTGGATTGTATGACCTTATACTATAAGGTAATTCACTTCCATAACGCAAACATTAAAGAGCGACTAACTTTGTTCGTTTAAGGTCGCTGTTAAGCGTTTCACAGACGACGTTGCCGTGGAGATTATTAAATCTGGCCTTGTTGTTAAGATAAGCCGGGTTTTTAGCCCGCTCGTGGTGTCACTAATGTCAGAAGATGTGATCACGCAAATTGCCGGTGAATGTAACGAAAGTCGACAGAAGCGGACAGAATTAGAGAGAACGATTGGGGTCTTGCAGAAGGGTGTAGATATTTGCAAGATGTTCTCTAGATACAGGGTTAATGGTAAGTAGACTAGTACGTACCGTTATGTACTGCGCTGATAGTTTTAAGGTTTGGCCAATAATGAAAATAAAACCGAAGCTATTTCTGATGTCTTAGACGGGCGAGTCCTTGGAATGAACCCCCAAGCGCAACATTCCTTGGCATATAAAGCTTAAGAAGAAACAAGTGTAGATGATACAATGTCGGACAATTTAGGGTGCCGAAGCGTGCCACTAATAGGTCTTAATGAGTCTATGGCGAAGGAATGTTATAAAGAAGATGATTTTAGTCTAGCCCGTGTATGGAAGGGGAAGAAAAAGAAGGGGCGGAAAGCTTGTATACTAGAGTGACCTAGTGAAGAGCCCGCTGAGTAGTGAGGGGAAATATAAGCCAGCGTAGGCTTAAGATCATGTTGCCCCTATCACCACCTAGAATAATAACTATAATTATACTTAAGCCTACCCCCTCCTGGGTACGAGGTAAAACTGCTTATATTGTTACAGCCCGTTTTTCTTTAATATCTTGTCTATCTTATTCGCTATTTTCTTTAAGCTCTTATTACCCTTCTTATTCTTACTCTTTATAAAATCCTCCCTTATTTTTACTAACTTCCTAACCTCCTTTCTATTATAATTCTCCTTACTTTCTAATAGGTCTTTTTAGTTCTTTAACCTAGTGGTTATAGCCCCTAGCTTTAGGTTATCCTTTGCTATTCTATAAATCTATTAGCTAGGATAATAATTAACTAATAACGCAAGACCTACTTAGTGTGTTATAGGGACTATATTAAATTAGGTTAGAAGTAAGTAAGAATAAGTTATATATAGTATAAGGGTTTAAGTTTACCTTAGAGCTTTAGGGCATAAGTAAGTAGTAAGGTATAAGAAGATAGAAGAGATAGAGAGAGGGAATAAATATAGTTATAGAGAAAGGGAGAATTATATTAATTTATACTATAAGTAAAACTTAAACAAATTTAAGTTTAACTATAGTTATAATAACTCTTATGCTAATATAGCTATAAAGTTTATTATTAATAAACTTTATACTAACCTTATAGCCCCCTATATTTATACCCTTAAAGCTTATTCCTATATTAGGCTGCTTTTTTTATTACTATAGTACTATTAATTAGTTATTAATTATTACACTAGCTAGGTGTTACTAGTAATTCTTATGTTATGTGTGAATTTTAGATGCATTAGCCACTGCCGATGAAAAAAAAAAATATAAAAATCATACTTAAGCCTACTTTCTTAGCCTTTGGTGTAATAATTAAGCGGGCCGTCACATAATGAAACTGAACACTAACATAGAAGCTGAAAAATCGTTGTCCATGGGAGCTTAATTGCATAGCTGTGTGGATAATTAACTGCCCAGGAAGCACCATGCCATATCACTAACGATTTTGGGCTAATGGATTATTAGGCTAATGGAGTGTCCAGGCCAGAGTGCCTCGACGGTTCCGCGCCATTAGTCGGTCGGTGCTTTCATCCATCACCAGGGTCAGACTATGCCAAGTCGCGACCATACCTATTAGGATAAAATACAAGTAAGTAGATTTTGCGGGATGATTTGGCCCTGATGTGATTTTGGGGTCGCTAATTCAACAAAACTCAACGAAATATCTACTGTTATCCTGTAACAGCTTAGAGTGGCAGCACCTAGCTTTTTATAGTTGCTTTTGCCAACCCCGCGCCTATAAGGTATAAGTGCCACAGATACAGAAGACTATAGCTACATCTTTGCCGAAACCCAAAAATTAATATGCGAACCCTATGTGGCGTGTATGCTTTAGACTTAATATAATCATAAATATAAGCAAGCAATATAATAATAGACTATATATTAACTTAGTAAGAGGCTAGCGTATGTATATATAAAGAATAGTTAATTACTAAATAGCTTAATTAATAAAAATAAATCCTACTATAGTTATTTCTTCTTTTTTTCTTTTTTTATTAACCTTTAAGCATATATATATGCCTATATAGACCTATGTAATCTCTTTTTCTTTTTTTGCTATACTCTATTATTTTTAGTATAAGAATATTAAAATATTATATTTAAATATTTTTATGCTTAAAAAATATATAGAGTAAAGCTATATAGCTTTATATAGGGTTATGTTTGTTTACTAATATTTTTTTAGTTAGTATATATACGCCCCTTTACTCCTTTATATAGCCCTATACATGCGTTTATATAATATTTATAAGCCTTAATATTATGCTTTTAGTAACTTTTAATAATATTACTCTCCCTAAATACTTATTAAATCTTAAAAATAACTCTATAAATATAAGTAAGACTATATAGCACTTTATAATTATAAAAGAGTATTTAATAAATAAGGCTATTATAATTTTCCTAAATAAGCCTTCTACTATATATTATAGCTATTTATAGACCTATATAGATACTAACTAGTTATAGCTAAAATATTTACTTAAGTTTTAATAAATTATTAAGTATAGTAAGTGTTAGAACAAGCATGATATCAATCGCGGCACGCAGCCGTAATTACGCGCATAACGCGAGGGCCCCACATTAGGGCCCCACACGCGAGCCCACAATCTAGCCTTCTGATAGGGCAAGGCCTATAGGTTATGTAACTAACGCGTGGCCTTTTCTTATAATTAAAAAATCCCTCTCTTTTAACCTCTCTTTCTTCCCTTATTTAGTAGCTTAGAATAAATAAAATTATACCTATTTATTAAGCTACCTATTTAACCCTACTAGTAGGTATTTTATAATTCTAATACTAATTAGTGGTTACCTTTATAAATAACTATATGGTTTTTTATAACTATAGATTAGTAAGGTTAATTAAAAGAGATAGCCTATATTATAACTCCTACTTTATAAAATAAAAGAGCTACTAAGTAATCTAAACCTATACTAAGAAAAATATATACTTTAGCTCTCCCCTTCTTATAAGGGTACTTAGCTTTATATAATACTTTAAAGCTCTTAAAAAGGGTTTAATACTAGTAGCTTATTCTATCTCCTTATCTTTTCTATTAGTATATTTTTATATACTTACCTCTTTAAAAAGGTAAAAAGAAATAGATTAGAAAAGTTACTCTTTATCCTTATTTATTTAATCCTTAAAGATAAAGATAATAGCTTTACTTACTATCCTTTAACCCTAAATTATTATAACCTATTACTTCTCCTTACTACTATAAAATTATTATATAATAAATCCCTAAGAAAAGTAATAGCTCCTTAAGTAATCTTAAGCCCCTTACTCTAAGTCTAATTTTATAGAAGTAATTAATAATTAAGAAGTAAAAGTAACTT
>AMDK01000105.1:0-41512 GCA_000309355.1 Epichloe gansuensis var. inebrians E818
GAGTGCGCCAGCGTTACAGACTGCGCCGACTTGGATCACACCCTAAGTTTGGGGTAGGTCCAAATCGACGTCGTCCCACGCACCCCACCTAAGCGTTCGCCCTCTTGTCAAATACTTGACAGGATAAGCAACCAGTCGTCAACGGGACGTTGTCACACACCACTAAACCCAATCTTAGCAGCCTGAGGAAATAACGGCACCCCCTTCAACACCGCCCCAAGTCGGGTGGTAATCTCATCATGCAGTCTAAACCGAGATTTCTTCTTATGGATAAAGATGACGTTGTTTGGCAGAAACTGGACGAAGAGACTGAGGAATGGGACAAGTTAATTCGCAGAGAGGAGACCTACCGCGACATCGGTAACATCATTCTAAAATATCAAGAAGGCAAACCAGAAATGATGCACGCAGTGGTCAAGGGAGGATATAATGCTACTTACAGGCTCGAATATAGCGATGGCTCGTCAGTCATACTGAGGATTCCAATCAAAGGTAAATATACCGTCAAATGACTGTAATTAACAGATCGCTAACAGGACCAGGCGTTGTTCTACTTCATGTCGAGAAAATCCGCTATGAAGTAGCCATAATGAGATATGTTGCCGCCTATACCACCATTCCGGTTCCTCACATATACTATTACGCGATTGTGGCCGAAAACCCGACAGGCCTTGGCCCATTCATCATCATGGACTACATTGAGCATCATCAGAACATGTCTAGGGTGCTTCTTGACCCAGAACGCAGAGCTAATGAGCGCCCTGTTCTAAACCCTGCAATTAGCAAGGAATGTCTCGAGCATTTATATGCTCAGATGGCTAATATCCTACTATAACTAGCCAACTTGAGATTTCCTTGGATTGGCTCGCTGGTTGAGGATAGCAATAACCCTATTTCTGTGAAAGGACGCCCTTTGATCGGAAATATGGGCGACATTATCGTACACACTGATGCGCCATTAAACACGCTGCCATCTCAGACCTATGCCTCTGCAGACGAGTGGTACCACGCTCTTGCAGACATGCACATAGCCCAGTTCGCATTCCAATGGAACGATGCCGTGGAAGATGAGGATGATGCCCGTGATAAATATATCGCTCGCCAGCTATTCCGGAACCTCTGCATTTAACAGCGCCTGTGGCAAGACTCGGAAGACTTTGACGGAGATTTCCGATTGTACTCTGAGGATCTTCGCCCGGCGAATGTTCCAGTGTATAAATGATAACGGTACCATGACGTTTCAAAAGGCAATTCACGCACACGCTCTCACCCTGTGGCGTCCATACTAAACAGTCACAGCAGTCTACGAACTCTCGACTTAGAAACAAGGACCAGCTGCTGAGCCACAAAGTGAAACCTAAACACCGTGTATTACTGGCTTCCATCTGACGACGGAAGGCTGAAAGCTGCTGGAGATACAACGAGACAACGAGAGCTCCTAGAAGGCCCGCAAGATCTTCCTGCCGCAGATTGTCGGTTTCGTTAAAGTCACGTAGCTTGTCGCGAAAGACATTTAAAGTATCATTAAGCGGGTGTTCTCATATAATCTTGACTTCTTCCTCCGTGAGGGTTATGTTGAGTGGGTAAAAGCAAATTGCTTCCTGAGGTAGAGAGAGTGAAGGAGGGAGATGTGAATAAATGATTTGTAGGAACAACGACGATGGCGGCGTAATGTGCTTCTCTACCTCAGGCACTCAGGCCCACTCACTAAGCGAACAGACGCGACGAATCACGTGGTCCTGTGGGAGGGCCTGAGCGACGTTGTTTTGGTGTGAGTGCGACTATCCCCCATATAAAATAGGTGCAGAAGGTGCCGCTATGAAAAGATGGCATCATCGCTATCCACTCCCACGCAGCATAACAAGATCAATTTGACATTTTTCACTGCAACTAATATTCCAGAAAATCCCACAGGCCCAAGATACCTGCTGATATAGTTTTATTTAATTGCAACCCGTTTCCAGAACTTGACCAGGATGATTTAAAATACATTTCTTGACAACGCTCGCTTCTTGCGATACCTACCACGCCAGGAAATTATTACGTTTATCCCTTTAGCTGCTGAACTGTACGCTTCGAGTACCTTGAAGTGAAAGGTGGGCTGAAAAAAATTAAAAATTTCGTGCTCGGAAGATAATCGCAACTCTCTACAACAATACCCCGATTGGCTCACCAACTGCGTAGTTTGCAAGCAGTCGTCAAAGAAATCACCTTTCTTCTGCATACGGCCATGTCCGAGGAGGACCTCTCCCCTATCATAAATCCAGTATAACCGCCCGCTGTTGTTTGACCATTAACCCGTGTTGTAGCCAGTGAACGGGGCGTTGGCATGCGCGACAGTACGATGGACGATATCGAAGTGCTGTGACGAAAGCTCCAAGAGAAGCAACGACGGCGCGAAGAGAATGAGAATTGCGCATTGGAGACTGGTCGGTCATACAATACTATTCCTCTGTCAACACCACTGGGTCCTTCTGGGCATCTTGAAGGATCTTCTTCATCGAGGAATAGAGCTCCGGCTCTAACCTCTTCCATCTCCCTCCGTTTGGGAATACATTCCTCCGCAACCTATTAACCCATGGGATCAAAGGCCGATAGTGCGACGTGAAATTCTTATCTGCCTTCTTAAGAAAATCCTCCTCGTCCGCAATCTCGCCCTTCTTTAACTCTGCTAACTCATCAGTATCCACGTAGTTCCATTTTTTAAATCGCGGAACCGGTTTGCCATCGTCCGAACCGTTGTAGTGAATGCATATCCAGAACAGCACCCAAAAAAAGGATTCAAGATTATGCATAAAAGAGTGCTCCTTATCTAGCAGCGTTCTAATAGCTATGAACGCCCTAGTTCCAGTCTTTCCCTTTGCTCCCGACACGTCTTCCCGCTGGATTTTAATAGCAAGGTCAAGGTTAATTAAGAATGCCGGCCAGGATGGGTTATCTCGGTCTTCGTTAATCATAAGATTACTGATAGAAATATCTCTGTGGAGAAAACCGGCATTATATAAGTACTTATGCCCTTCGATACAGCCCTCCAATGCAGCAAGTAGAGCCACGCGGGAGCTTGCCTTGTAGATTGGTTTCCCATAGTCTCGAAGGATAACCCGCCGGTGTATTCGGTTTGGTGGTAGAACGCTTGCTTTTGTTGGAGACGCCGAACATGGTCGCTTGCTCGGCGGCAGAGTGGCGTCAGTTTCCCTGGACTGGCGCTTCAAGCCAGAGCTGCCGCTTCGCCCTCTGCGTGAAATACTGGACACGCTCGCGCTTGACGACAACATCGTACGTCCTGATCGATAATTCGTAGCCTTGGTGACATCTAGTCCCTTTCGAATGTTATTTCGGATTTCGTCATCGGTGCGGCGGACGCAAATAGTCTTATAATAATAGTATCGGGCAACGTTGATCACACCTTTGTTAGTTGCTTCTTAGAGCAGTTCGCCCTCTTCGTCCTAGTCGGTATACTGCCACGAGTCCTTAATAACAAGGGGCGTCTATGGGTTATCTATACGGTGAGCTTTCCAATAAGTTGTCGCCCAACCTACAATGCATCGTGCGCGCTTCATAACCTTATTAATAATAAGACATTCTATCTAACCGTTTTGTACAACCTTGATATATTTCTGGCCGCTAGTTATTATTATAGTAGGATTAAACCTAAGCATCTCCTTATTTATCCGCAGAAACCCTAGAATTATGGTTATAAACCATAGCCTACCTTCCTCCTTATTAATATCAAATTGTTTAGAGGTAATCCCCCTAAGCTTATTAAACTCCTATACTCTTATAAGAGATCCGCAGAGAGTAAATCCTAAGACAAAGCAGCAGGTATCTTAAGCAGCAAGCACCTCTCTCGCATACCTAGCAAGATCTATCTATATATTAAATACTATATTAGCCTTTAGGTTACTTTTTAGTTCGCTAGTAATAAGAATATAAGCCTAATAATATCTTAAATCTATAGTATTAGGTTTGTATATAATCTTACTATTAACAAAGCTAATATCTATGCTACGTTTGCCTATAGAGCCCTCTAGCAGTGTCCGTGGCTATGCTAATAGCTTTTGCCTAGCCTCTAAAGTTAAAATACGGTTGCCTATAAATGCTTCTAGCTTTAAGATTAACCTATTAATCTAAGTAAGCACCTTGCTCTCTTTAGCGCCTGCTAGCCATTCACTCTAACTATCCTTAAAAAGTGGACTATTACCTTTAGTATACTTACAGAAGACTGCCTTAGAAACTATATTAAGTTCTAGGATATCCCTAAAGAAAGACTTATAGAAATTTAGAAGTCCCACGTACAAATGTTTAAGTTCTAGTTTAAGGACTAGATCCATATTCTAGCGGTATTCTAATAAGTTTATAAAACTGCTTATGTTTTAGCTCTATAGGGTTTGTTAGAGGGAAGATGCTATTAGTTAGGGAGGAGGGGTGGATTTAGCGGCTATAGTAGATACAAAGTCCTAGATCTATATATCTTAAGTATTATTAGAGATTGCTATCTTAATAAGTAGCTTAATACGGTTAAAGTTAAAGCTATCTAAGGCAATAGCAGTAATAAGCCTAAGAAGGTCTAAGCAGAGGGTGGCAGTCCTAGATATTAAGTAAAGCAAACTTAACACTAGAAGGTTTCGTAAAGATATAAAAAGGGTAAGTGTAAGATTACGGAGATCTGCCTGTATTATTAGAATCACATAGATATTAGTGAGTTACTAAATTACCTTTAGCCCTAAGCTAATAAAGCGTGTCTATTATAGACAGAAGGTTTCTATTAGTATAAATTAAGGTAAATAGGGCGCGAAAGGCATCGAGTCTAGTTCCTATTGGATTTTCATTAATAAGCTCCAATCTCGACTGAACTGGCATGATGAGGTAGCACGCCGCGTAGTGCCACGGTATACCGATCGCAATGCAAAGTGTGTCGTCACGGCTACCTAATATTGGGGTCGAGTTAGCTAAGTTGCAATACGGAACAACCAAAATTCCGAGAGCGCATCATAGGAAGTGGGCGTAGAGCCAAATGGATTGACTCCTGTCATATGATTGGTTTGCGGCTGGTTGTGGGCACATCTTGATGTCAATTAGGCATCAGCAGAGGAAAGGAGAATGTATGAAGTCATTTCAAGAGCCTCTGGTAAGGGCAGTTGGTATCTGACCCACAGGCGGCCCTTGGAGGGGAACTCGCCAGAGTCGCTGAACGAATTCCATTCAGCGTCATCGATGCCGTCGCAGCTGCTCACGCTGCTGGGTGACGATGTAATCGTAATCGCAGAATCTCAAGAGGAGCCAGGTGACAAAGACGAGTGATTTTGGGTCAGTATGATTCCGTCCGTACCGAGCAGAGTTAACCCCTGGCAGCGATGGTCAGATAGACATCGAGAATGCCCTTGCAAACAATATCGCCTCGTGAAAACAAGGGCATGATTTACTAGCATTTAGAGGGCTCGGAATCCTCGATCGCTTTTTGCACTTTGGATTTTTTTTGGCTATGGCTCTTGGTATTTTTTGGGTAAAATTCAACTCCCGTTCAAATCTGGCTTCCGGTACGTACCAGCGCACAACCACCAGTGATTATGTGCTAAAAGCTACAAGCCAGTGCTCAATTGTAGCAGCTAAAGCGGTATTTCTATTCGTCCTTTGAGATGCAGCAGTTCTATTCTTGATTGAAGACAAATTTAGAGGTCAAATTCTGGTAATTGGCTCGTGCGGGGTGGGTCAATTCAATCACCGTCTGTATTCAAGCTGCCGTAAGCAGAGGCTCTACACTCTACACGCCGACAGCAGGTTCTTTCTAAGCACTTACTGCAGTAACATATGTCTCTTCTCGAAGCTTCACACTCCGGAGGGTTGTTTGCTCGCTTTATGTGAACTAGTTAGTTTGTGTGCTCATGAAAGATTCTAGCCATAGCGTCTGTAGGGCGATTATGCCAGAGTCTCTTATTGATGTACCTGAGCAACCACGGATTGTCCACAGTTTTGCGGCCCACATGGCATTGAGCATTATGTCTCACCTTATGTTTGCCAAGGCTTACAAACTTTACAAGCCTTCCCTCGTGCATCGATGACGTTGCTGGCTTATTGAAGCAGATATAGCTGCCGTAATTTCTGATTGCACTGGCCTTGTTGTCAAGCACGGCCGAGACACGACAGCATCTGGTATTCTGGCTTTCGAGTAATCGCATTACTCCAATCGGTCCAGTACAGCCCAAAACATGTCCTTTCCCATTTGGGCATGAGCTTCAAGAAGGTCCTCAAATTGCTTGTTTTTGCGCAGCCTTTCCACCTCGCATGCAGCGAAAAGGACGACGATATTTTTCAAGTCGTCCGGAGCGGGTGTTTCGTAGCAGTATTGCATTAATGTCACAAAACCTGCCAAAGATTCAGCGAGAAAGATGAGATTGACCAAAGACTCGTGCAGCTTGTTAAAAGACAACGTCATTAGTGGTACGATATCGTAGCAGTCGGCAAACACGTAGACCTTTGCGTGACATAGCAATTGCACCTTCGTCTCAAATGCTCCTCGTGCTTCTGTTACCCTTGCCAGATAGTTCAACCCTGTGCAGTGGCTGGTCCGACGTAGGGCAACGAGTCTGGCCCATAACTGTTCCTGCTTCGACAAGGATCGGGGCTTTTCTGCTTTGTATTCGATCTCGTCCGCTAACCATTCGATCCCCTTCTTCTTTTTGTCCTTCTTTTTGCGAGTTGACGCCATACAGCTGTCCCAGTCATCGCCCACTACGTCCACAGGCTCTGTTGGGTCGCCCCAGCCTTGCAGGGTAGACTCCACAACACCCTCCAAGTCGGCCGGGACGGTAGTCTTTTCCTCGGAATTTGTATCTGATTTTGTGGTTTCGTGGTCAATATCATAGTTACCCCGGTAGGCATATTGCCAGAAGCACATAAAGGTTCCTTCATCCACGACTTTCCAATCAACCTCCCCGTTCGTGCCCTCTCGCAGTTCTCCATTCACCAATCTCTCGAGAGGTGCAGATAAGCTAGCAACAATACCCGAGTGTATAGTAAACTCTCGGCCACAGGGCCCAACAATAAACCTGAAAGGCTTAGAAGCGGCAAGCCTGGGTCTTTGTCAGTTCAGCAAAGAAACGAAACGCACGGGGACTAGCAGACAATAGCCTACGCTGCAGTCATCGCTGGTGAGGCGTTAGGGGACGGCATAGATATATGAGGTGTTCCGATGCACGAGATCGCGCCGAATTCTTAGTTGACGTATCGTGTCTCTTTGGGTTAATCCTTTGGAATGATCTTGCATAGTTGTTTGAAGACCAGGCAATGAACTGTTGCTCCGCTGAGCCTGTAAAAGAGTCCCCCGCTTAATGCGGCACACGCGGGGTCGATTCGCCTTGTGGTGCAGGCATGCCCAACCGCCTGAGCCTATGATCGAGAGCAGCCTAAATTTCGTAATTCATCAGCAAAGAAGTTTCTAAATGCTTTATTCCTCTTTTTAGACTTTCGACATATAAGCGTTGTTTTACCCATTTTCTTCATTCTTTCCATCTACCTTACGATGTCTTCCTGTCTGGACATCTCAGTACCCCGCTGTGTTCAACACTTGCTCCGGGAGCCCCCGGTATGTGTGTGAAGGTGCTGGATTTCATTAGAGAATTTGGGCTTCAGTTGATGCGCCCAGAAAACGAGATAAAGCAAGCTTGTCACCTTGCCTCTGGAGGATCGGACATGGTGGTAATCTTAGAGCGACCAAAACCACGGAGCACAGAACACAATTACTCCGCTAGCTTTGACCAATTCGTGAAGTCTTCAACACTGTTCGCAGTTGTCGGATAATGCCTCTGTAGAGTGAAGTCGCGGAGCTTGGTGTGATGGCTGGATGTCATAGCGTCGGCTATCATGACAACACTTAGCCGAAAGTTAAATTCGGATAAAAGGAAGTTTTATGGTACCAAGCAGAGGGCTGCAGACTCTATCTGCAGCACATCAACGACCAAGAACAATTCCGTAAAAACAAGCTTAGTTAACGATAAGTCTCATCAACTTCCCCACTACCCCGCCACCTCAAGACGTTCCCATGCAGGAAGCATCTTAACTCTCATAAGAGGTCGCTACAATTTATCTTAGGTGGAAATGACACAGCTTCTCCAAGGCTTTAGCGTCCGTAGTGTTACGATAATACTGTCAAATGATAAGATCTAATCAACCAATCAGGAGTGGGTAGAGTGGGTAGAGTTGGGTAAAGCTACGCATTTCTACTCTACTCTACACTGCATAAGTATGGTAGTCACGATATCTATTCAGGATGTCTCACCCTATTGCGGGCCTACACATGATGTTACACGTGATATCAAGTTGTGAATATTGTCCAGAAAGCGTCCTCCGAGTGACTATTTCGAAAGTCTGGTGACTTACCCTCTGCTCGGTGGGACAAACGAAACGACGTCATCATCAGCAGCCGACCTTGAGCAGGTGAAGGCGTATCATCCAGGGCAATCCATGAATCAAAGCTGTAGCTGACTTGACTGCCCGTGGAGGGGACTGGTCGTTAGACGTAGAAAAGATCGTAGTCTGTTTGTTGGTATGCAATACCGGCTTCTGGGAGAACAGGCGGCTTTAAAACCACAATTTCAACTTACCTTATCAAAACACATCATGCCAGCGGCCAAGTTGTATGATGCGTGTTCTGTATGCGCCGTCTTGGGCTATAAGAACACCGAACATTGTAATACTTTGCATTCGCTTCCTCGTACAGTAGCTCTCAATCCACTTTACAATCTTAACAACCTTGCGCATGGTCCCTCATGGCGAGCGAGGCATATGCCGTCGTAAGACCTATATTGCAATTTGTGCTTCAGGTCTAAAGGTAGAACGGTAGCCTTCTCCAAACGCTCAACTCTCCAACTTTACACTATACAGCTACTTGCCGCTAACCGCACCGCATAAGTCACACTTTCCGCCCTCCTTAGGGCCGCTCCCGTCACATAATGTACAAGGTGAGGACATAATCGTATGAGTCTTTTATGAGTGCGCTAAGACGAGAAGGTTAGTGATTAGTTCCATAAATTACTGTAGAACCGCGGAAACTTGAATACTAACAAAAGAGTTCTATTCAGAGGGTTGGAAGATGTGAGGTAATTTTTGGGTGCCGAGTTGTGTATTGGGCGACAAAGGTTATCAAAAGCCGCGTTATAAGAATCTTGCCCCCCATGCCCATAAAAGTTTGCCCCTTTGTCAGCTGATGACAGCCCGCCCCACTGACACGCTCCCGGCCTCATAACTTAAAAGGCAGCCTATGGAACTTGCGCATTGAGCTCATCCACCGCAGCCTCAACACCACAGGCCAATTGCGGATCTCTGATCAGAATAAAGAACCGGAACTAGCTGCTGCTTCCTCTGTCTTGAATAAGGAAATGCACCGGACCATGCAGATTCGACCAACTTGCAATCCGTCAACACCCCTCAAGGAGTCCAGGAGGTTCTTTTCGATCTCTGGTTTGTGCCAACATTTTCACAATTTAGCTACAGCATCTGCGTTCTACGACGATCACTGAACGTCTTCATAGGGGCACAAAGTCAGAGGATCCAGGGCTTTCGAGTGCATTCTTTTGCCCGGAGCCAAAATGCAACTACAAGACTGACGGCACGACGCGCCACCAGTCTCAACTCCGTCAGCGGCATTATCGGACGCGTAACGATTTTCTAACCCCTAGTTAGGCTTACACTAACTTTACTAGATGTCCCATGCGAATATAAATGCCCTTTATGCCCGAAAATCATTAAAAAAGCATCTGAGCTTCGACACAGGACAGATTGCGGCAAGCGGAGGAGACATCGTGTGCCAGACAAGGCGCTGAAAGACAAAGAACGCCTCGAGAAGCATGCAAACGAGAAATTATGCCAGGCTCTAGATGCTGCTTCTGGGCCACAAACTCAACATTCTTTGTCGACCATATGTGGTAACTCAAGTTGTGCTACAGATCAACGTGCACCGACATTGGCCGCAAACACTATACATGGAAACCCCTGGGTTGGTGATTCGAGTGCATATCTCCTTGATGACCTCCATGCGGCATCTTTTGTCCCTACAATAGCAGAAAAATCTATCAATCGCACAGGTAGTTTTATTCTCGGCGACCTCGCGATTGGACGCCGTGTGATGGACTTTGCCAGTTTTGGATTTCCAACGAAATCTGCCAGAGGCCTAGAATTTCTGGCCAAGAACAGTGTGTGTCGAGGGGTACGGTCCACCATTCTATTGAACTTTGGATTGATAACCTTACAACTTATAGGACGTATGGAGTGTTTGTAAGTCAATGATGAAATGCCCATCTTGGGGTTTTATCGGGATTTATGGTGCAGTCTTAACGGGAGGATATATGTATCGGTTTCATGGGGGGTCTTCCAAGAATGTCAATACTATCGCCATCCAGCTTTGGAGCACGAATAGCGAAATCGTTTTTCACGAAGGAACACAAACGCAACGTGCGCATATAGACGGAAATTTGTCTTCGTACTGGGGCCTTCTCGCTACGAAGGTATGCTTAGGTAGACCTGGCGTTGTCCAAAGGCGTGTTACCATGAAAGACGGTGGTTTGTACGTTACGAGATCATTATAGCTGCCATGCGCTAACCAGTTTTTAGAGCACTGTTGGACAGCCGGCTTGGCTTTAGTATTATTGAGAGGACCATAACTTCGTGAGTAGCTTGGCTCGCAGGATGGCACCATTAATATACCGCCTCTGGGATATCACCGGAATTATGTTCGGAATCTGATCCGCAAGTGTTTATTAATACCACTGTCTTCCACATACTGACAACTTCAGATACATCAGCCAATTACCCGTCTGTGACTAAGTGGACAAGCCACTTAGTCTGGGTCAAAATTGCGGGACAGCCTCACCCACATTGAGGTGTTGTATTCTTGGTATCTGGATATGCTAGCATCACAAATCAGCTTACATTCCCCCGCCAAAGCAGCGGTACCTCCTCATATTGCGTGGTCGTGATCAGCGAATTACGAACAGGGCTAGATCAATTGAACGTCCTTGTTCGATATTCAACCAACAACTCTTCTGCAAGCCACATCACAGCTGATACGGTAGCATGCATGGACGGATGGTCCAATTTCAGTAACCATGCTTGCCAGCTACGAATATCCACAGCTCACCATAATGTAGCTTCGGCCACAGCTGTCAAGCTATGAATGTTAATCATCAGCAGGGTCAAAAAAGTAGACCTTGCCAATGTAACGGTTCCTGCAAGCCGTCATTCACATCGGCTGTAACTGACAAGTTTATCCACGCTGAGACTATCCTCAACTTCCGGACATCCACTGTAGCAGGTCCGGGTAACCCCTTGACTAGACAACCACCCATTTTGCATTTCGTATCACAGATCAAGCAGCTACTTTGTATTGCGGATCGTCGCACTCACACCAAAACGCGCCGGAAATCACTCAGGTCCTCCCATAGAACTACGTGATTCATCGCGTCTGTTCGCTTAGTGGGTGTGTAAGAGGCAATCTATGTCGGGTGGCTGGCTACCCGTATATCCAATTATAATGCTTCTATTGTGGGCCCTTCGTTGTCTCAAGATATGCCGCGAATTTGTGCTACAGAGTCCGTTGACCCTGTCTCGTGGTATCAGCCAATCAAACAACGTGTGCTCTGTATTTGCGCTACAAAGCCATTGTCCCTGCCCCCCACCCGCGTCCAATTGATCAGCCAATTAAACAGCGTGTGCTCTGGATATGTGCTACAGAGTCGTTGACCCTGTCTCCCACCGCGATCTCACTAACAATCAGTCAATTACAGAAGAAACGCTTAGGCGTTGTCTCAAGGAAACGAACGGTACAAAATCTATATAAGGCTAACCTATTCCTCTCAAGTCGAATCTCACAAAAAGAAAGCAATACTTCCTCCACAGTTATTTAGCCTGACTTCACTCTACCGTAACCTGAAGAACGCAAACAATCCCATACGCGTCATCCCCCATACATCGTCATTTGGTAACAAGATGACTTATCGAGTACATGATATTCGCTTGAATAAACCGTCGACTGCTGCCCCAGTGGATGTATCCGAAACAATGACTAGCAGGCTTCCCTCTTTACAAGACCCAGCAGAGTCTCCAGCTGGGCTATCTTCTAGGGTCCAAAGTCTTGATATCGACAGCGAGAAGAATCATGGACAATCTACCTATACCGGCAATGATCAAGAAAACTTCGTTCCTGAACAGAACGGGTTGCATTACGCTGATACATCCACGCCTCCAGCAGAAATTCGGGACATTAGTCGAGACGTAGCCGCAGGTTCTAGCCTTGAGAACATGACCAACGATAACCGGCTGAAGTGGAGTTAGGACGAGGGCATTAATATGAACGATTTGCATTCGCATTTTAAGAAGACTGTATTTGGTGATTAAATTGAGGACGTCGGGGGTATGGACGTAAATGATGGCCTTCCGCCTTGGATTGAAAATTCTTCTGGAGTCACTGGAGGACCATTAGCCAAGGGCACGACTTACTCTGCTGAGGAACATCTTAGCACATTATCCTTCTAACTTTCTTGCCTTCGTCTAACCCCATCACCCCGCGGAGATGTGAATCCTTTGCGACCTGTTTCCTTGAGTGATGTTGGTTATCCAGTGACGACGGGTGACCACGCTCCTCCTAGTGCTAAGCCTGATATTCAGGTTGGGTCGGTCGCAGTTGCTGAAAAGGATTGTAACAAGTCAATGGATGATGCTGAGAAGTGGGACACTGACGCCGAATTTTCGTTAAATAATGGTGCTCGCGAGATAACAAACGAGGACCGCCTCACACTGGGTCTTCATGATGGATGGCCCTATAAACTCAGCGACGTAAATACTGGCCTTCTACCTATGACTGAAGAGTCCTGGCGTGTGCTGGAAACTAAGCAAACTGTTAGGCGTGTTGCTTTAGACGGCCCCTCTGAAGTCGACACTGGAAGGTTGATAGCAGAGAATCCTTCCGCAGGCACTGGACCTCTGCGTTTAATTGTCGCTAACGTCTCTAGTCTTAGAAATACGAAACTCGATGAACCGTTCAAACTCTTTGAGCCTCCTGAGCCTAAGCTAATGCAATAGGAAGAAGCTGCGTCTGATATGGTTGATTCCTCTGAACACAGTTCCGCACAGTTGTTTGCAAAACCGTTCTATACAGCAAATTCTAATAAAACTAGAACTTATTCAGTTGTTGACACTGCATACCTGAGTGGTTTGGCATTAAGGAAGGCTTGAACTAATGACGCGGTAAGAGAGATGGTGTTTAACTGACAATTAATACGCTTGAAAATGAAGAAAGGCTGTATGTATTCAAACGACTTGTTTCACAGCAGACGTGAGTAAAATGATTAGCTAATATATTAAGCCTGCAATCTTGCTCGTTTAAGGCTGCTGTATATGCTAAAGACATTTCCATAGGTTGTTGTGGCCTGAGAAGTTCGAGTATAAGCTGGTTTGATATCTTAGCGAGCAGTTGTGATAACAGCATAGCTATCTGTTTATTAACGTAATCTACCTTGCTTTTGTAACCGAGTTACGACCAATATGCTAGAGAATCTCCTTAGCCTAGACTTTTTTATTATAGTTTAGGATTATGAGTGCTTTAGCCTCCCCTATGTTGGTTTCCATTGGATTTAGAACTAAAGTTGTCCATCAGGTCCTTCTTGCATAGCCCCGAAACGGGAGATGTTAAAAGCACTTCTAAGCCGTTGTTGAAATGTTTATTAACTGTATATGTGGTGGGAATAAGAGAAGGAGTCTATGCTATCTGACGTGGACAAACCTCTCCCCCTTAACAGAATCTGGCGCTAATACCTATTTAAACCTTGTCTGTCCTATAGATGCCTGTCACAAGCACGTGCTTTTTTCTTGCGGTATAAGGAGGGCATAGCAGCGAGTGAGAAGCGGCATCTGCTAGGCACAGGCCGTTGATTAAACGCCGTTTACTTAGTCTTAGTATCTAGACCGGAATAACCTTGCTTGTGTATCTCCTCCTTATGCTAGGTGCCTTAGTAATACTTTTGCCCTATAAGCTTCTTAGCTTCTCTTAGTAACTAAGTTCCCTAGCCGCTTCGAAGACGGCTAGGCTAACTACTCCCTTCTATCAACCCAGAACTCTTTATCCGCGTGAGGATTAGGTAATAAGATTTCCCAATCTAAGTCACCACTAGCATGTGCTTAAGGTTGTGATAAGGTTGTTTTTGCCCGTTTATATAGGAGGGGAGCTAATGGTATAGAGTTACCTGCCTTTCTCTTGTGATCCACCTGTTGTCTTCTCGCAAGCTCTTTTCTGTGTTGCGCCTTGGCAGGGCTTATGTCTATTGGAGTGATTTCAGCATCTGAACATGAGGTCTTGTAGACCTCTATGGCTCTGAGAATCCTGCCGCTACTGTGAATGTCTGCTACGTGGGTGATCTAGCCTCCTATACCCTTGACTTCGACCTTCCTGCCCTCTTGTAGGCATGCTGGACATGAGATTGGCTCGTTAAATAGCTCACTATGAGTGTTTAGGTGGCGAGAGAACCCTCTCTGTTTGTATTGTTGGTCGCATAAGAGGCAGAGAACATCCGGTAGAGACTCTAGGTTTGGAGTGTGAACCGCGCTATAGACTCTTTGAACATGGCTACTCCAGGCATAGGGATTTGCCTTAATCACCACATCCCCTAGTTTTATCCGCTTACACTTGGGGCATAAGAATTGGGTCTTGAAAATATGCATGTGCAAATGACGAACATGTCTTGTGAGCGCTGACGTGTTAAAAAAGGTTCCATAGCCAAAGAGACATTGCGCGGGCTCCTTCGATTTCTTCCCCAGGTAACTGATATCTGCAATCTCGTTCTGTACGCTTGCTCCGCTTATATAAGCGACAAGACGGTCAGCTAGGCTGGAAGTGATGTTGGTTTGGAATAAAAGACTAGCTAGCTTGGCAGCGTAGGCATTACTACTCCTAAACCTCTTTCTTTTTAAATTTTGCACCTCTTGTTTGAGATGTGCTGTCGATTGGTTCATTGCTCGCAACTTGTCTGCTTCCTTAAAGTACTTACGGCGCTTTCTTTAAACTTCTAGCTTCTCTAGGCAGTCTAGAATATATCTAATTCGCGATGAGATTTTCTTTGCTTCTTGACTAGATGACCCTTCTTGGGCCGTGGTGTGTATTAGCTCCTTGCGAAGCTCTATAATGTCTTTCCTCAATTTAAATTAGTAAAGTTCTTTTTTGGATAGACGTGTAGGCGCGTTCGGGTCTTGATTATGGAAGCTGTCGGTAATGGCTTCCTAAAGCGCTGCGTTATGTCTTGCCTTATCGCTAAATGCGATATTCGCTAGGTTTGCACGTATTCTAACTTGCTGATAACTTCGCTTGAAGACCTCTGTGAAATGAGATACTATAAAGTTTCGAAGTGCCGGTTAAAGACATCCTATGGATAAGTGGTCAGGGGCAAGAAGGCGTTCTGAAGTAAGGGCAACTTACTATCTAATCTACCTACCGCGCTAATATAAACTGAGTAGGGACGGAGGCTAGATTGAGATTCTAATACTATTCGCACTTCGTTCTAAAGATTAAGAAACCTACGATAACTTATTAGCATAATATGCTTGTCATTGCCCCTAAACTCCTCTTTCTAGCGCAACTCTACGAAGTTGACGCCCTCCTTAAGTGTTCTAGGGTTAAGTACTTTATTACAGGTTGTAAAGCCAGCCTTGAAGGCATTGTCCCTTATTGCTCTAACTGTAAACATAGTGGTTAAGCATAGACTTAACGTTGGAACCACGGAGAGTGCGTAGCTCAAGCTATGTAGAACAAATGCTGCACGTTAGCTTCTATTTTCCCTTTTAAGGCAATGGATTAAATTATAGGGGCTATATACCTTGAATGCTGTTCTCGCTTAATCCTAAGCCGTTGGAGCTTGTTATGATTAACCTTACACTAGCATATGGTCCGCGTTATGGACGGGTTAACCGGATCTCTGACCCACGCGAGCGTTACGTGATTATACTTCTTTAGTTCTAACGCGCCTGGCTGCCAACCTCCTAGGCCCATCTTGATAACGTACATGGTGAAAGAGAGTCTATTATCAGGTGAGCACCTAATGTTATCTGCTTTCTTCCATACAGTGGAAAGAATAGTTAAAATATCGTCGGTAGTTGCGCTATCTTTTTGAAAGGTCTGCCCTAAGTTTAATCCCACTTCTACGCTAAACTTAGGAATCCACTATAGTTAGTTAATAATTAGAGAAGCCTATTATTAATAATAACAATAGGGGCTAAGAACTCACACGAGCTATCTTATAAGTAGGGCTGCAGGTCGACGAAGTTCTCCTAGAAGCATACTTCAATGACTATACTCCTGCATTCTTGCGATCTTTTAGCCGTTTTGGTTTTATGATCCGATCGTCCGTATGATTAACTAGCAAACACTATATATCTTCTATTGTTAACGCGCAATTGATAGTGTGTACTTCCTCGTATTCCTTGGGGCTAAGGTAAGGATGCTACGTAACAGACTGCTCCTAGTACTGTCTGAGAAATCCCTGGAAGAAGGCTTGAACTTCTGGTTTGCCTAGGCAAAGGTTAAACCATATATTAATGGGGTCGACTTCAGCATATGCGGCGAATCTACTAGAAACGAAATTAGTAATAGTTCTTTCCCTAGGAGCAGAGAGAAGAAGGGGGTGCCTTACTCTTCCCAGTTCTGCTAGATCCTCTCGCGACGCTGCCTTGTTTTTGGGTTAAGGCGGCAAACGTTACTGAGCGGCTTGTCCTGGTACTTTTGCACCGCAGCCTTAGCGGCATCTTTGTTAAATTGACGCACACCTGGACGGGCAAAACGAAGCGAAGCTTTTGGATCTTGGGGCATGATGATGAGGTGAGTGAGGGCAGCTTTAGTGGCAGCAGCACAGGCGAGTGGGAAAAGGGGGTAGAGGACTGAATGTCATGGACGCCAAACCACCTGAGGACAAACGAAGGGGAGAGAGGGGCGTTTTATCTAGTCTGCCCATCGCCGGAATTTAATTAGGCTAATGGGGCCCTGTAGCACACGTAGGTATTCTTAAGTGAGATATCACGGGCTGACTGACTAACACGGCACATTGACGCCAGGGCGGACTGAACATGCTCTGCGATAGGACTAATGTAGAAAAAAGACCTGTTAATAGAACAAGGGGAGAGGAAGGGGGCGGCGGCAATGGGCGCCTCCCCCTGAGCCTGGTGAGGATTTCATGCGAATGCTAGGGTTGAAAACAGGCAATATGAGGGTGTGTATTGCTACGCGGCGTGCGGTCGTCGATTGCCCGGCGCTTTGGTATTGGAGTGGAAAAGCCGGGAGGGATAGAGAGGCAAAATGGTGGTAGGATGGGGAAACGGAGAGGACGGGAAAAGCGGGCCTAGGCGGGCGTTTCGGGTAAAGGTTGGGAGAGTTTACATTTCGGACGCGGTGTCCCGTCCGCTCTCCCATAGTCAAGCCAGTAAGGGGCAGATCAGTAGTTGGGTCGGTGACGACCAGCGAACACCGGCTGTTGTATGTTCTTTTTTTCTTTTTGTTGAATTTTTGGCGATTCATTTCGCTTGAGATATCGTGTGTAAATGGGCTTCAAGTTAACTGCATAACGGCTACATGCCTTCTCTCAATGCGCTCATCTGCTGTACTTCTGCCAGCCGAAAGACCTTGTCCATGCGAAAATGGCATCCGTGCACATCTTTGCTCTCCCTCCAAATCCCAACTCACTCCGCAGCCTTCGTGCCCGTGCTCATGTACTCCGTAAAAAGCGCTAGTCATGCATGGGATTGCTGACTCAACATTTCCGTTTTGACCTCCGCCGTCGCTTACTAATTTAGTCGCTCACTGGTCAGTGTCGTCGGCCCATCTTGAAACTGCGAGTGGCTCAAGCTTCACTTACTTCACACCTTCACACAGAGGCGGCGGGGTGTGTTCCCGTTGCGGCAGCGCATCTGACTGATTCCATCCCACGTCATGGTTGTGAACGAATTTGTGATGCCAGGCCGAGCTGAGCTGAGCCGGAGCGACTCGTTGTATTAACACCTCGATAGCATTCCTGTCACTATGACTAGCCCATAACCTCCCCCATCTGCCAGACAGAGAGAGCGTGTTCCCATCTATGGCAAAATGGACCGAATTCTCTGCAGACATCTCTTCTCGGTTTCATTCATCCTCCAGTCATTCCGCATTCGACCCCATAATCCATCGTCTTGTCCGTCCAATCATCCATGACCACATCCGCCTTGGCCAACACCATCTCCGAGTCGTAGTTCCTGCCACGTGCATTTCCCTTTTTGAGCAGCGCGGGCGTGACTGTCAATCGCACCTTTGCATTCGCAGCGGGCCTCTGGTCCCTGTTGACGGCCTCCATGGAGGCATCACGGTAGCCAGGGGGACTCGAGCCACGCTCTCTTGGTTCAAGATCGTGCCAGAACATGGTAATCATGGCCCGAGATTGCATACACATGTCGTCCAACTCCACCGCCAAGGTGAAAATGTCTCGAAGATTATCCTGGATGGACATTTCATCTGTTCCATCATTGTCTAGCTCTTCTCCATAGACAAACGTGTAGATTTGGCCGCAGTCCTTTTGGAGTATCGTGTCGATGTCGTTGTCAGAGGGTTTGATGATTTCCCAGCCTTCGTTGAACCATTTGCACATTGGCCCCAGTCGTGTACATCTATTCTCATTCAATTCTTATCCACAAAACAATTAGTTCACTTGCCGGAAGACTTTTCTCGGTGTCTCCAAACTCACTCTGTAGCATAGTCTTCTTGAAATTTCTAAAGTTGCGCCTGTCTGCGTCCAAATCGGAATGGTTTTGAGACATGAAGACGATCCTATGGATGGATAACCAGAGGAACTTCTCAATTGCCCAGCGTCGAAGGTATGGATTTTCGAAAGCACGACGACTTGACCCCATTTTATTGCCTCTGGAGACATTCTTCATCGTTGTACTGGGCGGGGGGCAACGATCTTCTGGAATGTTATGCGCCATGAGTAGAGAAAGGTTTCGGATACTAAACTTGAGTTGCTTCCAATGAGACTTCAACTCGCCATCGGATATCTTGGTGTTGTTTGCGAGGACTTCCTCCTTTACAGAAGCGGCGTTTCTGTCCGCCGTGCACGATTGTCTTTCAGCTGCCTGGTGAGAAGCGATCAGTAAGAAGTGCTCCGCGTGCAATTTTTCATATTCATGAACCAGAGTTCTGAATTGGCTATCCATGACATCAAGGAGGGTATTTCGACGGCTAATCAAGTCTTCAAGGCTACGTATGTGATCTTGATAGCCCTCGATAACGCGAGCATGAAGATTGTCGGGTCTGGGGCCGGCGAGCTGCCCCCCTGGCATGTCAGCCACAGTCGTCCTGACGTCTTCTGCTTCTGAGAAGACATGGCTGCCACGGGTACTAGGGCTGTTGTTTTGAAAGTGTTCAAACCGCTTTTCAATAGACGCTAAACATCATTAGCAGCTCGACGGATGACGAGATTCTACCATACGTACCGTTCAGTTCTCCCGAATTGACCTGAGAAGCAGGAGGAAACCCTGGGTGCGGGATGAGATCAACAGATTCGTCATCTCTCATTGTGCAGTCTTCCTCTTCAGAATCAGGTACCGTCTCCATTGTCAGTTGGACTGGTGAGGAGGAAACATCTTGGGTGCCACTTGATATGAACCCTGATAGAGTCCTTTCCAAAAAGTTCATGGCGCGACTGGTCACCACTTTGTGAACTCGGTTTTATGTAACTCAAGAACTTCAAATGCAATGCAACACAGAGAACTAATCATTCAAGCGAGCAGTACGAACTGTGTCTCAGATAGTAGCGTGCAGCTGTCAACGGCAGGTAGGGAAGACTTGCCAGGAAGTGAAAGTGTGAGTCAACTGTCAGACAACTGCCTTTCGTCTCACTTTGAGCTCACCAGCTTCCATGCTCCTAACATTCTTGGTTCTCATAGGATGCACCGGTCTTGCTTAAACTCATCATAAACTCCCTCATTATTTGCTGCTCAAAGGCTTCATCGAATCAAATCTGATATGCACCATGGCAAGAACATCCCCAACGGAGGAAGTTCTCGTCATTGGCATTGATTTTGGAACAACGTGAGGCTCCCCCTAATCGCCCATCGATGGGGGAGAAATCGATGAACAACGCTAAATGCTTTTCGAACAGTTACTCTGGTGTCGCTTGGGCCTACTCACGCCAACCCGAAAACATCGAAGTCATCACAAACTGGGATTCTGAGCTCACGCATTGCTCGGATGAAGAGAAATCGCCCACTCTCCTCAAGTATGGAAAGTACGGGGAGCAAGATGAATGGGGGTACACAGTAACGTCTGCCAAGGACGCCTTTAGGTGGTTCAAGCTGCTTCTTCTTGACGAAAAGGATGTTGACCCAGTTATATATGATTGCTCCGAGTTCAGAGAAGCTCGCAGGGTTTGGGATGCCTCTAGCAAGGATGCCGTGGACATCGTCTCCAGGTATCTTCAGCTTCTGTGGAATCATGCCATCAATGACATCCAGATTGCAATCGGCGAGGATCTGATGGTCAAGTGCCGATTCCATGTCGTCGTAACACTTCCAGCTATCTGGCCACATTATGCCCAACAACGTATGGAGAAGGCAGCTGAAATGGCAGGCATTCTGGCCAAGAGACCATGCGGCACCACTTTGCTGCGTTTCATCTCGGAGCCAGAAGCGGCGGCGTTGTCAACACTAGGCGACCAGGCCAATAAGTCTACCGTTGAGGTAAGAGGCACTTGAGATGTTTTTTTTTTGAATGACTTGCTGAGTCATGAGTCTTGCTAGGTTAATGACAATATCCTCATATGTGATGCGGGAGGTGGTACTGTGGTAGGTCCTCCGTCAGAGCCATGAGATTTTTCGTCATCTGACTGACTCTTTCCCCTTAGGATCTTATCAGCTACAGAGTGAGCGAGAAAACGCCATTCACTCTCAAGGAGTCTGTAAAAGGAGATGGTAAAGCGTAACCAATGCGAGATACCGGTGCCTCGAGTTGCATGCTGACTTGGATTTCACCTGCAGGAGGCCTCTGTGGTGGCATTTTCTTGGACAAGAACTTCTTGGAGCTCGTCAAGAGTGCAACGGGGGGCTCCTGGCACAACGTCAGCAAGAAGCAGGAATTAAAGTTTATGAACGACAACTGGGAGCACGGCATCAAGCGACAGTTTCGCGGCAGGCCGCGTACGTGGATCGTGGACACTCCCGACTCGGTAAAGAAACCACAAAGCCAAAAGCGGTCCAAGGGACTTTCATTCCACACGTAAGTAGTAGGTGGCTGAGAGTCGTGGCACCCAGTGTCTGTCCTGTCCTTTCTCTCATGCTCGTTATTGAATCGAATGGAACAGGAACGAGATACTAAAAGTCTTCGACCCCATCATACGAAAAATCGAGGCTCTGGTGAAATCACAATCATTGGCCATTCTAAGCAAGTACGGCACACAACCAAAGGTATGCGCCTGCCTTCCACATGAGATGACTCGAGTTGTCTGCACCTTCTAACATCAGCTTTGTTTAGTATGTCATTCTAGTCGGTGGCTTTGGACGCAACCCATACCTGCGAGATTGTCTGGACAAATCTGTGGGTGCTGCGACCAAAGTCCTCCAGTCCCAGGGTACCAAGCCGTATGTTCATCGTCTTTCTATCAATTCTCATCGTGCCGTTTTTTTTTTCTTCTATTTTTCGACTCGCCATTCGCTCTAATACATGCATCACAGCTGGGTTGCAATATGTCGGGGCGCGGTAATTCATGGACTTGCATCACTGCATCTTCCCCAGTCGTTGAATATCAAGGTTGAGAGCAGAGTCGCTCGCTTGAGTTACGGCGTCGTAGCCCAAGAAACATATGATCCCGAGCATCATTTATTCCAAGACATGAGATTTGACTCTGTAGAGCATGTTTGGATCGCTGAAAACCAAATGAATTGGTTTCTCAAGCAGGTACACTATCTCAGTCAGATCATGGCCTCTCCCCATTCTGGCAGATCCTTCCCCATCTTCCACATCGTCTCCAGTCACCTAGAACTAAAACTTGAATAGGGTCAAGATTTATCAAAATCGAGTCGTGTACGGCATTCCTATTACCGAGCATACACGGGAACATTTGAAGAAGAAGAAATTGAGCATGATTTCTACATAGCGGCTTCTCGTAATCCGCCTTCCAGATGCGAGGATTGTGTATCTCGGTTATGCACTGTCAAGTGGAATAGAAAGGTGGATAGTCGCGAACTTCCTCGTCGAATCAATTCGCTTGGAGTACCGTACCGCGTTCTCAATTATGAAATCGAAATGACTTGCGACGGGAGGTCAATTGACTTTACGGTTTACTACCAAGGAGGAGCAGTGGCTAACCACAATGTAGTGGTTGAATACGACTGACTAACTGGGGTAAATCTGAGCTTTTGCTTGTTCCATAAGAAACGGACAGAGGAAACAAAAGTACCGGGAAGAGATCTGAAGACACTGCCTATTCGTGATGACATTTCGTCAACGGCTTCCTATTGCTTCATTTGCGATATAGGAACCAATTGAATATGGCCATCAAGGAAAGAAATCAGGAAAGCACCAGTCAAACCAGCCGTTGGAGGCAGAGCAAAAATGGTACTGTTCAGCAAAGAGTCAAATAGGTCATCATAGCTTGCCAATCATCAGATTCATAATCATCTCAAGCATCCTCCAGCTTGACGTCGTCCTGTCGAATAGGCAGCTCACTCCGCAGCTGAGCCTCCACCTCCTCTTCTAAGCTCAAACTCTCATCCGCGACTGCATCATCCCTTGCATGCCGATACAATCGAACACAGTGATCCTGCCCCGCACTGGTCATCGTCTCCCCATTTACATCGACCCAGAAACACACGCCCTTGTGGCCGGTAGGCACCCTCTGGAGTATCTCCTTATTCTTCACATCCCACAGCACGATGTCCCCGTCCTCGCTTGCCGAAGCGATAAAGGGCTCGCTTTTCAAAACGCCGAAACAGCCGCCAATGGCGAACTTTTCGTTTCGATGGCCCTGATACGTCTTCTTCACCGTTCCAGCCACGTAATCCCACAGGCGAATGCAGTTGTCGAGGTTGAAGGCTAGTACGAAGCGACCGTTTGGTGAGAAGCAGACATTCGTGACGGCGGGGTTGTCTTCGTGGACAAGTGTCCTGAGGCATTGGCCCGTCGAAGTGTCCCATACTCGACTGGAATCTGTCAGTCTGCTGGTCCCATAAAGATAAGTTACTTGTGAAGAAAACTTACATGAGTCCATCGGTCGAACAGCTCACAACCAATGTACCGTCTCGACAAAAATCGATGCCAGCAACCGGGTCACTGTGAGCCGGTAGACTCCTCATCAGTCGTCCAGCTCTGACATCCCATAGGAACACGGCTTCGTCGTACGACCCACTAGCCAGTATGTTTCCCTTCGGTGAGAACGCCAAGCAGTGAATGTAGTTGTGATGGCCTCGCAGTGCAGCCGTCTCCCTCCCCGCCGCCGACTTTCTCGTCGTCGTCTTGGGCCGCCCAGTCACTCGGTCCCACAGGCGGATAGCCTTGTCGTCAGATCCACTCGCCAGTATATTGCTGTCTGGTGACCAAGCCAAGCAGCTCACGCCCGCCATGTGGCCAACAAGCGTGTCCATGTGAGCGCCTGTAGCGGCGTCCCAGAGCTTGACTGTGCCATCTGCGGATGCTGATGCGACGAACTTGCCATTGGGCGATATCCTCACTTGCGATACGGGACCCGTATGTCCGTGGAGTGCCAGTATCGGTTTATAGCTTGGCTTGAGGGGCTCACGGGGAGGTGTCGTTTGTCGCGCCCGGGGCGAATAGGACTCGGTTCGCGTGCGGTTCGACGACGTCGACGAATCAGAGTGTCTGCGGCGCGGCCGAGATTGCGAGGGTGATTCTGAGCGCGTGCTCGATCCGGAGCTCGAGGACGATCTTGACCGCCGTCTCGACCGAGATCGCGACGAGTAGTTCTTGTTGGAGCCCGCGGCGCTGGGACTTCTCGTCACATGGTACCCTGACTGCGCTGGTTCGCGAGTCTCGCGATGGGCTGAGCCAGATCGCTTGCTGCCGCTCGGGGAAGCACCTGATGAGCTTGATCGCTGGGATGAGTCGTCGTGCGTCTTGCGCCGCTTGTTTGAGCATGTGGGTGCAGCAGGGTCGTCTGCTGAATCCATTGCTTTGCTGCTGGGTTCATTCGTAAGCTGTGTGGAAGTTTTGACGAGGGTGTGGTATGTGGTTCAATGGTCAACTGGTGATACTAGGAAGGCATGATGTAAATGCTCGAGAAAATAATATGGGCCAGCTGCGGCACGATTGGCTGGGAGAGTCGCGCGCCGCTTTCCGAGGGTTGAAGAGGTCGCTCGCGTCCACGCACGTCGTGGCTACCCTAAAGCTTGACATGTGGATTTGTGTTGTATCGATTTTCACTCCGTAATTGTGAGCATAGTACGGAGTACAAGGTGCAGAGTATTCCGCCCAACGATTGGCTTTCAGTCTAACATGGTGTTTTTTGTATTAGGGTCAGATTTATTGATGCGCACCGCGATGAGAGCAAATGTTCGCGCGGTTCGTCCATGGTTATGGAGTAGACGATGGAATCGATGAACTAGACATCCACGACAGGAGGTGTTTGGGATGCAGCGTTTGCCGAGAGTGGGAACCTGGAACAGCAAGTCTTGTCCATTTACATAGAGGCTTACGAAATGATGTAGACAAGGGCCTCTTATCTGCTGCGAAGCACTCTACTCCATACGGAGTAGACGATACCCCGTACATAATACATAAATGATGGGACCTCCCTCTGGCGAGCAACATGAAGAAGGAAGCAATTTGAAATGAGTGAATTATTGATTACGGGGTATTAGTCGCACATCATTCACTGACGGCTAAAAAGGCATCCAGTCGCATCTGTCACATCCAGAGCGACGACTGGCTCGCTTCATGATGCAACTAACCCACCCATGCTCGCAATCGATTTGAGACTAGTGCATTCTACCTTCAACAAGGGAATTGATCAGTTGGTGGTCAGCTAGCTGGTGCTTGGATGTTCTAGCGACGGCAAAGCCCAAGACAGCCCGAGGTACCCGGTCTGGTCTTTTTTTTTTTGGTTTAAACCAATCCAACGAGAACAAACGGCACGGGCTGTGTCACTAGCACTAGCAGTGCTCGGATCGACCGGATCGGACTGTCGATCAGATTGCGACTTGGTCAGCCAGGCGAAATGGTCACGACAAGAATGACGAGATACCAATTCATTCGTCGTGATCCGTACTCCGTACTCCGTAGATTTGATTTATCCTCCAAACCCGCGAGGAACCAATGGCTAACAGTCGGCAGTTGTTAACGGACCCAGTGAAGTGTGTCGCGACAGCCTCACCGCACGTGCCACACTACATATGTAGATAGTTTGCGACAGGTGCATAACTTTAAATTGCACATCAGCAGATGCAATGACAAAGCATCAATCACACAGACAGGGCCGACGGATTCGTGTCAGCGCATGCGAACAAAAGCACCCAATGCCTTGGCTGTTAGCCAGGTGGCGGCAACGGCAAATAATGGGTCGTTTCAATAGTGCCAATCGACTCAGCCACAAGGTATTATGAGCATGGCATGAGAAAGTCAGTAATATTTGCGCCTCGATTGAATTGAACGTCACGGGCGGGGTAATAAGTGAAGCTCACGGAAAAGCCGCAAAAAGGGTTGTTTGCGCGAGAATGGAAGGGAAGGAGAGCCTCATTTTACGGAGTAAAATCTCTGCAGTCGCGAAACCTCTGAATCAGGCACAGAGCGGCCTATGTGATGTAACAGCCCCCGGATGATGCGGCTGGCAAGCTCTGGACGTGCGGGTGGGGATCATAACAAGCATTCATTGGCCGTGGAATCACCATAATCCATGCTTGGCTCAGGGGCCCTCCTGCAATCTCCAATCGCAGCTTGCCGTTTCTTGCAGATGGTAATTTGCTTTTCTCCTGCCTGACCGGAGCTCCACAATCGACATCTGCTCAGTGCTCTCTGTGTTGGTTGTAAGTTTTTTCTGAAGTCACCAGTCAAACGTTAAAGTGGTGGGTGCACTGGCCGCAAGCTCCAACGGAGGAACGCCCCCTGTCGGTCTGCGTGCCTGTCTCCTGCCTCGCCTCACCATGTACATATTTCTCTCTCTCCAACGCCGCCTCGCCTTCGCCTCACGACGACTCACACATTTCCTCCTTCAACCCACATACCAGTCCGTCGTAGCTGACTTGCCTAGGCGTTCTCCTGCCTCCCACTCTCTTTTTTTCAATACACTTCTCCGTCGTTCTTTCGTCCTCTTTCACAAAAACCCTCTTGTTCTTACCTGCAGGCTCAACTTACAACACACGTTTCTCAGAACATTGTCCGTTTGGAATCCTCAACATCGGCCAATATGCGTTTCTCCGTTGCTGCTGTCCTGGCTTTCGCCGCCTCTGCTCTCGCCCAGACGCCCGACTTTGATCCCATCTACAGCCCCAAGAAGGACGAGATTGTTCCTGCCGGCTCTTCTTTCACTCTTACCTGGGATGCTCCTGCCAAGTACGCTGCTGGCACCATCTCCATTGAGTTGATCGGCGGCGCTACCCAAAACACTCAGCAGCACATTGCCAACATTGCCTGTGAGTCAACATGCGAAACTTGATACAATGAATAGCGAAGACGTCTGCATCTTTTGTGAAAGAAAGGAAACTCATCTCTGGAATACACACACTAACCTCTCATAACAGCTGGTGTCAAGAACAGCGCCAAGACCTACACTTGGAAAGTTGACGCTACCCTCGGCGCTGAGAAGGTTTATGGCCTCGTTTTCAAGCTCGAGAGAAACACCAGTGTCTTTCAGTACTCCAACCCCTTCCACATCAAGGCTTCCGACAGCAAGGCCGCTGGTATTGATGCCGTCACCTCGACAACGCCCCAGGGCGTCAAGACCATCATTCTCTCCACGTCTCATCCCACCTCGGCTACCACTTCCACCACTTCCACCACCTGCACCGCCGGCAAGGTCAGCACCACCAGCATCATCAGCACCACCAACGCGACTAGCACCACCAGCTGCAGCACCACCAGCATCGAGACCCAGCACCACTCCGCCTTCGCCAACTGCACCACTCTTGTCAAGAGCACCGTCAGCCAGTCCGCCTCTTCTGTCACCGTTGCTTCTTCTGGTTCCATCCCTGGGACCGCGACCGCCTCTTCCATGACCCCCATTCCCACCAACGCTGCTGCGTCGGCCATCCGCGTCGGCTCCCTAACCATACTTGGTGTTGTTGCTGCCATCCTGGCTCTTTAAAAGGGGAGGGAGGGATATTGGAACCGGTGGATTGGATGCGGTTTGTTCTGTTGCGGGCATTACATTCTGTTGCACATATATATGGACAACTCGTGTGCTCCGATAATGGGTACGTTGGGAGCTTGCACATAGGATTTTTTTGTGACTACGGTTGGAAAGTTTCGGGCCCATTTCTGTTGGAAATTTGGAACCTCTAACGGCTCCTTGCCTCGTGGCAAAAACTCCTGATACATTTATGGTAACCGTAAGGTAACCGTTTACACTGGTGCTACCATGTTTGTAGGAGGTCATTTAATTGAAATACCAATCTCATTTTTCTAACCAATTTGCCATCATGCTGCTTGACGTGTGGGTGAAACTGGCACAGTAAGCAACTCATCCGCGGCAATTGGCGATTGCCCACTTCGGTTGTACTCAATGTCAATCCAATTCCGCGAGGTCGTCCACCTTGCTGTCTGCCGAGCGCCATTCGCATGCGGCAGGCATCAATGCCAGCACCATCATCATCTATTGAGTACTCCGTATAGGTCGCCTTGTTTTGTCGTTCGTTGCCAAAGCGATCCACCCAACTACGCGTTGGAATGAAAGACCTGTTTGTGTCTGATGCAGATGCAGTGCGCCCCATGTTACCCGTTGCATAAAGGGCCGCCTTGTGGCACGCATTCGCGTCGAGCACGTCAACGTGCAGTATTCTAGATTCGATAGGCGATAGTCGAAGCCTTTGTTAGTCAGTCAGCCACTGAAGTAGGAAGTCAGGAAGAGACATCGTGATGTATTATCATGTCCACTCCAATCTTCTGACCGCATTGCATTGTCAAATGCACATTCGGTATTAATAGTAAGGTGGGGGGTACTTGCCCGCCACGCCGCACGCAAAATCCACTTTCTTCAACGGAAAGAAATACATTGGCATTGTCGGGGACACTTTTTCTGGTCTTTGGAATTGCTACCAGGAGTGGGGAAGGCCGGCTTGTCGCTCAGATCTGGAATGGATGGCGCGGATCTTGTTTGAGTGGGGAATGAGTCATGACGACATGCACGTGGTGTACTCTGATGGACGGAATCCTAGGACAATTTCCTTGTTTGAGAAGATTGGAAAAATAAAGAACTAAAGACTAAATCGCTCGCTTAATCAAGGAACCTGTCACACACGTGGTGGTGCTCCATTGAAGAAAAGAAAAGGTTGTCAACAAAAAAAAGCATGGTTTGTTTGTTTCACTCGTACGCGCGCCGTGCCGACCTACTTGCCACCAATCTGGCCTTTTGGCAAAGGGGGAATCCAACAGACGGCCAGGTTTAGAGCGATGTGAATTACACCAATGACCCACAACGAAGTGTTGTACCCGCTGCCGTGGTTCATGAAGCGGAAGATGATGGCGAACATGACGCCACCCAGGTTGCCGCCGCCTCCCGTGACACCAGAGAGGATGCCGTTGGCGGACGGGTGAACGTGAGGCACGAGGGCAAAGTTGGCCCCGTTTCCTGCCTCCACGAAGACGGCAGCCAGAGTGACGAGGCCGACGAGGGTGCCCATGTCGCGGCCGCTGGTCTCGGAAGGGTTCACCTGCCCGACGGTGATGAGTAGTGCGCCGCCGAGGACTCCGCATGTTGTGATCCAGCCTTTCTTCATCCAGAGGCTACGATCGAATCTGTTGTAGAGCATGTCGGCAATGGCGCCGCCGAGGGGCCGGGTGATGAAGTTGAGGAACCCGAAAACGGCGGCGTAGTTGCTCGCTCGCGTCTGGTCCAGGCGTGGGAAGTTGGCCTTGTAGTAGGAGCTGAGGATGGAATTGATGGCCAGCTCGCCGCCGAAGGAACAAGAGTAGGTGGCCACATGGAATAGCGTCTGCGGCGAGAACACGACTGGCCAGGAGTCCTTGAAAGAAGGCTTGACGACAGTTTCTGCCTGGGCGATGGAGACGGCTTCTGCTAGAGAAATGGCCGACTTTTGTTCGCAGAGCCGGGAGTCATCATCATCATCATCTGATAGGCCGCCCTTCTCTTCATCACGGCTCGGCGGCTCATGAGTGAATACATTGGGAGTGTTCACCGCTGTGGTACTACTGCTCGATCCGTATCTATCCAGGTTCTCTTGAATCCTTTGCGATCGCTCTTCCCAGGAACCGAGTGGTGTGTCGGGGCAGAGGAAGAACATGCCCAGACTGCACGCGATCAGGCATGCGAGCGGTACGATGAAAGTAACGCGCCAGGCTTGGGATGCGCTCATGCCCTGCGCCGAGACGAGAGAGTCAAATACGGCCGGCATGATGAAATATGTTATGCCACCGCCGGCATTGCCCCAGCCGCCTGATAGGGCGTTGGCAGTGCCGACGACGTTCTTGTCGAAGAATGCGGTGCACCATACCTGGCATGGCACAAAGGTGGCCCCGAGGATACCAATGAAGAATCGAGACACGTAGAGTCCCGTGGCGCTCTTGACAAGAGGGGCCAGGCCAATGGGTAGGCAGCCGAGTATTAGCAACGAGGCATATACTTTTCGGGAGCCGAAACGATCGCAAAGGGGACCAGCGACGAATCTCAACAGCAGCGTGGCGCACAAGGACACAATGTTGGAGTTGGCAACTTGCGTCGAAGTGAGTGGAGGTCCTTCTTGATCGTGACTGTCAAGAGAGGTGGAAACGTGTACCTAGGAACAAGTTGTTAAAAAAAAAATAGGACTGTGACGAAGCATATTAGAGGGTTGGGCCACGTGAGAGAGTAAAGTCCATACCATGCCCAGAAACCCAACATGAAGCCCATCCACGAGAAGAAGAAAACACGCCCATACTGATCTACCACATTGAAGACAGGTATACTTCGGGCTTTTCGGTTTATAGGGTTTACTTGAGGGCCCCGCCACAGCAAAGTGATATCGAAACCCATTGTGTGTGTAGCATATAAGATGATAATTACTCAGGGGCATCCAACTTCTAGATTTGCGCGTTTAGTTGAAATGATGGTCAAGATACTACTGTCAAGCCGCTGCATCACTTGACAACGTCAGAGTATTTAAAGAACAAGCATCATTAAAAAAGCGAGCTGCTCGGGAAGTCGATTGAAAAACATCTCCCAGCATCTCCGGGGACAAGTGCTTATCATCAATCATCGGACGCTAACCAACCGGAGATGGAACTTCGGTGCCGGGGTCATCGAGAAGAGTCTTCTAGGAAGAGGAAGCTGGGAAAATTGGTGGCTGTAGGAGTGTCCTCTACATGTCCATATGATTGCGGGTATGTTCGGAGGCACAGGTCAAGGTGATAAACCTTGCCAGGGCGGGCATCATTACATGACACGCGAGCGCCTTGACTAACAGCCACGCCGAGAGGCGCTGATAACACTTCGTGCTGATCGCACCGGCTGATAAGCAGTGTCCTGTTGGCCCCGAGCCAACACATCGGCAGCGTTGTATGGCCATGTTCAACGACAGCGGACCGTGTTGATTAAATATCTCCAGTCTTCCGGTGTCATCACAATGTCGGCAGTTGGAAAAGTTTTCATTCTAGAGAAGATGAGAGGATGAGAAATACCAGGACTATTGTGACTTGAAACAACCAGGAGCTTGAATCGCACCGGTCATATCCAGACGTCGCCCTTCGGATTGTCCAACCTCCAACCTCGTCATGACTCATCAGTTGTTGGGCACGATCATGATGGTCCAAGTAAGTACTCCTCTTCACCATCAACCGCGACGGGCCTTTAGCGATACTGAGTCTTTCTCTAACCAACCTGTTGTTCTCAAGTGGGATGAGCGCGTCTCTGTCAAGCTGCTGCATCCCCATTGGAGTAAACATCCAAGCCTTAAGGAGCTATTTGAAGCCAGCGATGGATGATTGGTCTGGCCTTATCTGAAGCCGGAATTCGGACGGACCTCAGCTCCACATTTTCGGCTGTGGTCAAGATAAGTGCGCCGCTGGTGCAGGGGGACCTTATCACCAGATCATCCGCGGAGAAGAAGGACACTTCCAAAGGCAAGATAAAACCTGGGGCACCCCAGAGGAGTGATCCCCGGGGTGAATGATTCCAAGTTTGGTCATCGCTGAGAGGACATGCCATGCGGTGACTTTGTGACCTGAGCCACAAGAAGCGTGAAATGGTTATATGGACAATGGAGGCTGGGGCTGAGATTCTGACCGCTAGCGGAATAGAAAGACCGGTGTGATGCCGGCACACATCTCCGTAGCAGGGTTATACTCTTCTGCCGTAGGACTCAAGATCGGTTGCAATCGACACTTTCCGGCGATTTTGTGGTGTTGTGGTGGTGTTGTGGAGTCGACACGATCAGGAAAAAAAATACATTCATCTTGGCTTTCGTGACCGCGTCTCTGACGATTAAGCTTAAGAATTGAATGGCCAAAAACGAGTTTCGGCCAAATAGAATAGTCACTTTGCGAGATCGACCCGTCAAGTAATATTTGTTCGACGAAAGCATCCACAACCCAACAGCAGCCTTGTGCGAGCGAGATGCAGGAACGCAAGGTTGAAAGTCCCGCAGACTCGTTCCTAGATTCCTCACCACAGGCCCCACAAGCTGCCCGCCAATGAGTGGATGAGCCTCGTTGGCGCTAGGCTCGAGTCAGTAAGAGGGGCATTGCTTGCGGCATCGCTTGTGGCATCAAAAGTTTTTACGGAGTAGAGGGGCATGGTTTTTTTTTTCTCGCAAATTCCTCCTACCTTGATGTAGTCATGCACCGCGATAATAGCTACGTCAAGCCTCACGGATGAGAGCATCACTGACTTCGGGCTATTTGACTCCCAGACGTGTGAAACTCTCGCCGTCAATTGTACGATTGCATTTTTTTCTCTTTCATATCGTCATGATGTACCTCAATTGCTGACCAATACCGGCGTAGACATCCAGCGTCGTCCGAAGGTTACTGCCATTGGTGGGGACACCTGAATTCATCCTGCCTCCAATGCGGGCTAAATGATGGAACTCCCATTGCTAACATAGACCTACTAGCTAGGGCTCTCGAAAGATGGCGACATCAGAGGTGCCCAAGACCTGCAAGGTCATTACCGCGGAGACCATTGCTAAAGGACTCTTGACGGAGGTCCAAGAGACGTTGGCAAAGGTTCAAGGTACCAGTCCCAGCAAGCCTACCCTGGCTGCTTTCCTGGCCAACGGAGACCCCGCTGCTGTCAAATATGCCGAGTGGTCCAAAAAGACCTGTGAGGACAAGTCAGTAGGAACTGGTCGAGATATACGGGCAGCGCCTGGTGTAGCTGACCGTATCTTGCAGTGGCTTCGAATTCGACCTCCGTACCGTGGAAAAGGATCTTCTCGAGGAGGAAATCATGAAGGCGAACAGCGACGACCGGATCGACGGCATCATTGTCTACTACCCGATCTTCCCTCAGAATCCTTCTCACGACAAATACGTGCAAGAGACCGTAGAACTTTCCAAGGATGTCGAGGGTATGCGCCACAAGCACTTGTACAACATGTACCATAACGTTCGCTTTCTGGATCCCTCGGAGAACCGAAAGAAGTCCATTTTGCCATGTACTCCTTTGGCTGTTGTCAAGATCTTGGAATATCTTCAGATTTACAACCCCATCTTGGCCGCCGGAAACCGCCTCTTTGGCAAGACGATTACCGTCATCAACCGATCCGAGGTCAACGGACGCCCTCTCGCTGCGCTGCTAGCCAATGACGGCGCCACTGTCTACTCTGTTGATATCACAGGGGTTCAGCTGTTTACTCGCGGACAAGGCATCAAGAACCCGCGACACCAAGTTGAAGATAAGGAGGGCTGGGGTCTGAAGGAATGTCTTCCACTCAGTGATGTTGTCATTGGTGGCGTTCCCGCCGATTCTTTCAAGGTGCCAACAGATCTCATTCGCGAAGGTGCCGTATGCATCAACTTTTCTTCTTTCAAGAATTTTGATGGACCCGCGATCAAAGAGAAGGCGTCTATCTATGTTCCTTCAGTGGGCAAAGTCACTATAGCTATTCTGCTTCGTAACCTTGTGGTAAGCTCCCTGATTCAGTATTATTACAGCTACTGGTAATGCATAGACACTAATCCATCTAGCGTTTGGTTGCCAACCGTCCATCCAAAGACGAGTCCGACAAGGGTTTGATCCAGGCCAAGACGGAGGCCTTTGCCGACGACTGATTGACTGATTTGATTTGATATGATATGTTTATATGGGTAGAAAAATGGATGATAGAACAGAATATAGCAAGCCAAACGGGTGGAAACACCCGATTTCATTATTGATGAAGAAAGGACTAGATTTATGATACCTCAACATTTACTTCGTTAGCCTCAATTATACGCAAGCAAATACTGCAAAACACGCTCGCACACATTAGAGCAGATGCATCGGCGTACCGTCTCTAATACGTCACTGTCATTTGGTCCGGTGCGGTGCCCGTTTCTACTAGTGTTTCTAGTGGTGGGAAAAGGCCGGCGCTTCTCAGTGCACGGAATGCCCCGACAAGTTTTGACTTTCTTTAATTCGTTGCACGTGAGAGACAAGCAAGCATGATGGAAGTGATTGTCGAGCTGCTTGATGCCACGTACTCCGTAGATACTCCGAGCAACGAGGGTTATTAATGGCAGCCTGAACAATTTGTGACATACAAGCGGTCAGGCCGTAAATCACCAATGGGTAATAAGCGGCGCCATGCAAATATCTAGGTACCTACGGAGTAGTAGGTACTCCGTATTACAGGGCTGGTCCCTCTTTAGGTACTCCGTAGAAGTTTGACGGCAGATTTCCATACAAAAACAACGCAGCTACGGCAAGGCAATGAATGACTTCTAGCTGGGTTGGGTTACTGACTCGCAGATGCCGGTGACGGATTGATGGCCAGCAGCATGGAGTGCATACGTGCTTGATAATATAGGGCCCTCTTCATGTTCCACATGCTTTCCAGACCGCATCCGGTGCGTTGAGGTGCGTTGGTTCTGAATGAACCGTGTCGCCTTTCGCCATCTTTTTTGGCTGGATGAGGCGTTTCTTGCCCCACTGTTCGTTTCCGTCCCACAGCGGGCCAATCACGGCCGACCCGCTCAGCTCCCTGTTCCTGCCTGCCAACTTCCGCAGACATTTGCGGGTCTCTGTTCATGCGCGGGCAACCCAAGTGGTTCCTCCACAGACACCCCCCTGATTAGTGAGCGAGCCGAACTCTGCCACTTTTCTTCGTCCAGTCCTACATGTAGACTCCTACACCTACTACACTGTCACTGTACTAGCTAGTCCCAGTCCAGTCCCCCACCAGTCCAGCAGGAATCCTCAAATATTCATTACCCAAGGACACATGGACAACTTCTATTTTTGATTATGGCACCACTCTGACTACTTCCGCCCATCGATCTAACAAAGGCGCACCGAGGTGCCACTACAGCCTGGCTAGTCTGATCCGTACGGAGCACTCGAGACGAGATTCCAGATTCACTCGGTTTTGCTGAATGACAGCGGTGTGTAATAGCGCCCCCCCCCCGGTGACAGGCTTCGATTGAAGGGGGAAAAAATAACACGAGACCTCTGCTGTTCAGTAGCTCCTGTTGGATTCCATCTCCATCTTTCTTAGGGACAAGTTCTTTGTTCACCTCGCAAACTGCCCATTACATTTGTATGTTCACATCTATGCTTGTTGCGGATTGACCAATTATGGTATAGACAAAGGGCGCTTGCGACAGCCTTTCACCCTATCGTTCAAAAGCTTGGCGCCGGGACCCACGGCCTTCCCACGGTTGTTGCGCACTTGGGACAAACGTTTCTCTGTTCTTTTCTTTTTGGCTCAATATCCTCCTGGCCATCCTCGGTCTCTCATGATCCTCACCGGTGGACGACAGCATTTGCGGTTGTGGCCAGCGTGAATCGGCCGGCCGACGACATCCCGACGCCTCGACATTATTTCCCACCTCCGTCTGGGGTTTGGCATCACTCAGTGAGGTTTATTCGCAATTGGGGAAGTGGTCGCAACTGTGATAGTCGATTTGGCTGTCCAAGCAGTATTTAGTGCTTCCACACTCCCACTCTGGGAGAAACGTAGACTTCGAGAGGCTATCCAATCGAACGACGCCACCTTTGTTGCGCAAACTTCGGGGTCATGGCCACCCACTCCACGGCCAGCATTGGCCACCACGGCCGCCATGATGACCTTGGCCCGACACCGTTGCCCTATCGCCCTCAGCCAGGCTCCCCTACATTGACGAACCCTGATATGATCCTACCAGATTACGATGAATCCGAGCCTTTTGAAGATCGGTCCCATTTGCCCTTGCCCTTGTGGAACAACGCTCAGCCTTCCGACGCCTTCCAGGATTTTCGTCGACTGGATACATGTCTGGGCCTCTCACTCCAAATACACCAATAATTTACGGGAACGGTACGATGCTCTCCGATATTGGCGAGGTCACCGAGGTTGAGAGTACCGTGGGCTACCAACCGAGCCGTAACTCGTCTCGGACGTCTGGCACAGGTCCAGGCAAAGGAGGCAGTGATACGCCTTTGCGATCTTCACCGACCATGGGCAAGAAAACTCTTAAAAAACGACCACGCATCACGAAGCGCGAACGCCGCCTATCCATCGAATCTACGAGTACGATTCAGACCATCGAAGCCCCCGATGATACATTTGGCGATCTTGACGACGACTCAGTCAGTGCAGACGATAGCAGTTTTCAAGGCGACGATGAAGAGAGCCTTGCGAGTGAAATCGTGGATGAAGAAGAATCCTTTCAAATCCGCGATGCTGCAGTTCTGCCCTCTGATCAGACGCTGAATGAGGATAGTCTATCCACCAACTCGATCAGTGAGCGAGCCGAACAGATTCTTGCCAACGCCAAGCGCCGCCTTACGGTAGGTAAACCTACACATGTGATGCTTCGTACTGGGTTCCGCCGCGAATCGCTGAACTAACTCGCTGGTAGGCTATGGAGGGAAACTTGAACAGAGCCCGAACATTTAGCTATTCGTCTGTATCTGATGGCTCAACACCGTCCCCCAGTGGCGCTCGCTCCAATGGGCTGTCCAATGGCAGGATATCGTCCATCACCCCGAGTCATTCGAGAAATGTAAGCGACAACGGCCTGCCGGGTGCCCCTCGAACAAATATGCTTCCTCAGCGATCGGCCAGTGCCCTCGGCGCTGCTGGCGGCTACCGTCAGCAATTGACATTGTCCAGGAGTGCCGATGCTTTGGGGGCTAAAAGTAGCCTTGGATCTCTGCGATCACCTCTGCATACCATCGACTCGACTTTGGAGCCCCTTGATGAAAACGAAGATGCAGAGGACGAGGTCCAAAGCCTTTCGGGTAGCCGACTACGGAGCCTTGCGAGTCCTACTTTTGGGTCATATGGAGATGCTGGGTTGACGCGGTCTGCTTCGGCTGCTCAGATGCGCGACCTGCAAGACCAAATGCAAGGTCTGAAGGGCAAAATTTCGAGTCTGAGAGAGCAAGCAAAACAAGACAGCATGAAGAGGCGCAGTTTGCAGAGCTTGAGGGCGTTGAGCCCTTTCACCAATGCTCCACATGATCCGGGATCAGCTAGCCCGAAACCTACTGCTTCTCCTGAATCCGGGAGCACTGCTCCTAGTCATCCACTGAATGGGGAGGACACGAGTCTAGAGGATAAAAAAACCGAGGTCCAGGGAGAAAATGAGCAACAACCAACTGCTGGAAATGAGAAACAAGCAGGATCAATCGCAGCCCGATCCCACGAGACTGGTGATTCGCAACTACCTGAACTGGGGGAGGAGTCGCATTATTTGAACGGCGGACACCAAGAGGAACAGCGACAATTGCACGGGGAGAAGCCGGATGTCGAGGAAGTGATCTCAACGGTGCATACCGACGACAAAGAGAGCGAAGATGACCTGGAAGACAACATTAGTGAAAGTGGAGAGTCGCTCTACCATGATACACACCAGGAACCGGTGGACATATCTCACGAGGACCGTGAAGACGCTTTCGATTATGAGCATTTCTTCCTACATTCAGCAATGGGTACGCTGAGCCGGCAAGGAATGACCAGGAGCGACAGCTTTGGCAGCGAGGGTTCGGAAGACTCTGTTGAAACTACGCGCGGCCCGGCAATGACTTATGCTCGACGTCCAAGCATCGACACCATGACCTCAATCGATAGTTTTGCGACAGCTAGAGAGGAGAGGGCGGAGTCCCGCAGCTCAACAGTTCAACCGTCTCGGATGGACGATGTCTTCACCACCCCAACAGCTCAGTATGAGGACTCCTCCTCCTCCTCCTCGACGACAACCAGGCGCTCGACGTTTGGAGGTTTCAGCCAGCGAAGTGGCAGCGGCAGCGGCAGCGGCAGCGGCAGCGACTCAACAGGATACCATCAGAAGCATGCCCGTCACGACACAGTTATACGACGACCTGTCGGCTCCAGTACGGACACCACACTTCACAGGCCATCAGTTTCCTCGTTTGAATCGACGGGCACCAATAGAAGCTTTCCTCTTATTAACAAGGCACGCCTGAGGGGAGGCGTTTTGACGCCAAGCGGTTCACCGGAATATCAGCTCAAGCAAGTTGCTGAATCTTTGATGAATGAGACTGCCAGCATTTGCGACAAAGACAGTGCAGGCAGTGGACCCAACTCACCGGCCATACAAACATTGTCCCGGGAAGACCAAGTGCTTGTTGAGCAGGTCGTGGCTAGTTTGGGACGGTGCGTTTTGGGGCTCAGTGAAGCGACACGTCAGGGAGCAGGGAACCACGACCACTACAGGCGAAGAATTGAGGCAGCCAGGAAGCTTCTCGAGAACGTCTCTGACCGAGCATCTTCCAACTCATAATCCCATAATACGTCTCAACGAAGCTGATGAAGTGCATTTCTAATTTTAATGGAGTCGAAGTGTATGGATACCAATTTGGATGCCACTAGAATATACGGTGGGCGGCCGGCAGCTTGACATCCGGTTATGCGAGAGGGATCCTTTGCGAAAACTTTTTTTTTTCCCCCTTTTGCAAGACGTAAGTTACCTACATCTTCGATACCCTTCTTGTATTTGTGCCCAACGGGGACCGGATCATTAGAGATAGAACAAAATAGAACGGCGACAATCATATATATCATAATGACGTGGTTTACGGAGGAGAGGACCCGGCAGTTGGGTTGTGGACACGTTTTCGAAACGCAAGTCCAGGTGTACGCGCAGATGCTGAATACATGCAAGTAGGTAGATTCGTGTTTGTAGGCTCCTATTATGTATTTCAAGCGACGTGAGCCTCTTCATTATTTTTCTGCTCGATTGACGTCTTTGTTAGTGTCCGCCGCATTCAAGCGAAGCACGCGGTGTTGTTGACTTTTCCGTTAATAGCACACGCTCAAAAGAAGCCCACTTCTTTTTGCTTCACCGCGGACCAGGAGCCAACCACGATATTACATACCACCCCCTCCGTTTCTGCTTATCGATTCCAAGTCGCGTCATCACAAGCACGAGGGTTCTCTTCCCCATAACAGTTGAAGCTTCAATCCAGGACATTGCGAACGCGGCGCCGCGTCATAATTCATCGACAAGTTATTCCGAGACCAAATGGCCGCATCATTAACGTCCCGCCTCCTCACGGAGCTGCTCCCCCCGGACCTCGCCGCCTCGGTTCGCCAGCACCTCCTCAACCCGCGAGCGCCTCTGCAAATCTACAAACGAGAAGCTTGGTCGCAGGTCCAAAGGGCGCTGGCGTCCCTGCAGCCGTACATGCAGCCGGTCTTCGACAAGATCATCAGCTTGATGGTCGACAACCAAGACGTGACGGGGGTGGTTGTGCTCCTGACGGTCGTGACGGTCATGGTGGTGTTGATGAACTGGATGCGAAGACTCATCATGTGGTGGACGCGCCTGATGATGCGTGCCATGTTCTGGGCGGGCGTGGTGCTCGTCCTCGCGTGGGTTTGGAACAGGGGCGTCATGGAGAGCGTGCGGGATGGCGTCGTGTTCGGCAGCAAGGTGGTGGGGTATCTGGCCGTGTTGAAAGACTTTTGGATGCAGGAGTATGAGAGGTACGAGGCGAATGGAAGTAGAGGACATGGCACCAGAGGGAGGAGGAGCTCGGGGAGGTGAACTGTTTTTTTTTTCTGTTTTATTTCCTACTTCGTATGTGCGAGGGAGGGGAAATGGAAAAAAAAAAGAGATGGATGGAGGTGGTTTGACTGGACGGAGGGATCATCTCGGGATGTTGGTTATGACACCGATGAGACGATGAATCTGCAAGTTGTTGACTTGCTTGTACATAATAATGGGCTGGCGGGACGGGTTGACGGACGGGATAGCATTTGGATACGGTATATGTATGGCGTATCTTGAATTCTTTTTTTTGTCCCTTTGACTAGGGCAAGTTTCTACGCTTTATTTTTTTTCTTGTATATATTGGTAAATGAATCCCTGAGACATTGAGTGTTGTCTCCCGCAACGCCGCGCTATGCTACAGATTTGGTGATGTGCATGACAAGGAAGGAAAAAATTTTGGAAAAAAAAAGAGATGAAGGACGCAACGCAGAAAAGAAGATTGAAAGAACGAGCGTAGTAATCACTCGCCATCGTCGTCCACCTCTTCCTCATCGTGCGGCTCCTTTGGATCCTGCGCCTCGTGGAACTGGATGCAATCGTCAATGTAGCTGAGGATAGAACCGACGCTGTCCTCATTCGTGACATCCAGCTTGAGATAATTGATCATGCTGAAGCTCTCAATCAGTCCGGCCACGGCACGATTCAACCTTCGGAAACTAGATCCCTTCATGATCTGCTCCTTTTCATCAGGCGGGCGCGAGTCATCATCACGGTCGGCGGCGTCGGCGTCGGCGTCGGCGTCGGGACCTTCCGTCACGCGTCTGGCGCGCTCGATGGGGTCGTCGTCGAGAAGGCCGACGTCGGGAGTGAGAAAGCGCTTCAGGTCCTTCTTCCTGACCTGGTCCTTGACGAGGTCCATTTTGGAAAGGACGTTGATGTGCGGCACCTCGAGCATGAGCATGGCGCTCATGGCGCTGAGCGTCCCGGCGAAGAACTTGGCGCGGTCGACGACAAAGGTGGCTTCGAGGAGGTACACGGCCGCCATGCGGATGTCGAGCGAGCCCGGCTGGCAGAGGTACTTGACCAGCGCGGGGAGGATGGGGATGTGCGTGTAGAGCTCGATCTGGCCGGGCATGTCGATGATGATGAGGTAGTCCTCGGTGAGGTTGTCCAGGGCCTCGGTGAGCCAGTCGAGGTTCTCCATGAGGAACTCGAAGCAGTAGATCAGGCCGCCGTTGGGACCGAGGCCGACCTCCTCCATGGCGTCCTTGAGCGAGATGAGCTCCTTGATGTCGAGGTCGGGCGTGTGCTCGAACGTCTCGGCCGCGGGGTCGAGGTTGACGTAGAAAGCCGATCGGCGGTTGAGCTGTAGATGGGTGATGAGGGCGGCGCAGAATGTTGACTACAGTGTCATCTCGTGTTAGATTGCATTGTATTGTGTGTTTTTTTCCCTTTTTTCCTTTTTTTTTCTGGGCATGGGGCTCGGCGCTGCGATATCTTGGGTCTTTCTTTGTTCATCGGGGTTTTGTGTCTCGTCTCTCTTACCTTGCCTGCCCCCGCGGGACCCATGATCATGGCACCGAATTTGCTCATGGTGGATGGCTCGCGCGCGATAGGGAAGCTTGTGGTTACGGGAACGGCGACGGGGGGTTCTCGATCATGTGGCGAGTGAGCAGTCCGGGTGGGAGAGTTGAGGATATCGAAGTGGTTGTTACGATGATTTTTTTTTCTATTTTTTCTATTTTTTTTTTTTTTACACTGGAGCTACAGAGGTGTCCACCACATCGAGGTTGACGTCGGTGTTGACTGGTCTGTCTGGTGGGGTCGGATAGGATTGATTCTGGGGACTCCGTCCGTGCCGAAAGACTTAGCACTCTGGTGGTGTCTCAAAGCACCAGGGGTAAGTAAGACTACTCCGTAATACGGGAGGATACGGGGGGAAACCCTCATTGCGTGGGAATTGTCCAGTCGACACGTTTTCCGTCTGGGTTCAGATTCGGGGCTGTCGAGTTGTGGCTTGTTCTGAACCGACTCTGGGATGGCGCAATCTTGGTCGGGAACGTGGCGGCCGGCCCTCGCTGCCCCTCATCGTTTGCGGTAGGGCTCTGTGCTCTGTTAGGCCCGCGATGGGAGGTACCTGCATCAAAGTGGAACAGCGTGCTGTGTCTGTTGTAGCCTCCTGCACCGAGCTAGCATCCTCTTGTGCCGACACCGTCCCTCCAT
>AMDK01000106.1:0-41495 GCA_000309355.1 Epichloe gansuensis var. inebrians E818
ACTATTAGTAATAGTTATTAAGTTAGTAAATAGACTATAGGTTATTAAGAAGTAAGTAACTATAAATAGTAAAAGTAACTTATAGTTATTATAAATAGCTATACTAACTATAAAGAAGTACTAAGAATATAAAGTATTTGCTTTTTATACTCTAACTTCTCTTTTCTACTTTTCCTATAGTTTTAGTTTCTTTATATATTTATTCTATTTTCCTATATTTCTTATTTACTATAAAGAACTACTTATAAATTTTATTAATATAATTACCTTAATTAATATAATTAATAATATACTATAGAAGTAAACTAAGTCTTAGTAATAGTATAGGTTATAAAGGTAAGAGATATAGTAAATAATTAAGATATTTAGTTAATTATATATAACTTTAGCTCTAGATTTTAGGTATTCCTTAATAAGAATATAGTAGGATAATTATTTACTAATAAATTTATTAAAGAATTCTTAATATTTTCTAAGTTAATACTATAATTATTAAACTATAGACTTATTAAGAAACTAGGTAATATATAATATATCCTAGGGAAAATATTAGCTATGCTAGCACTAGCTAGATTAATCTAGGGCAAAGCAGCTTATAAGAATAATATAACCTATATAGTTCATATAGTAGAATTTATCTAAACACTAGATAAGATACTAGAGATAATATATCTAGGGATTACCTTTAATAAAATAAAGAAGAAACTAACCCTAACTAAATAAAAGCTAAAGAGAATAGTAACTAATAAACTATAGATAATAATTAATAAATAATAATAAATAGTAACTAATTATCTATTAGGTTTTATAGTAGTAAATTTACTATAGGTATTAGCACTATTATAGTTAAATAAATAAGTAATAAATATACTACTATAAGTATATAAGTAAGTAATAAATATACCTCTATAGTTAAGTAAGAAGGGAGTAAATAAGCTATAATTAAATAATTATAAAGTAATGCTACTGCTAGTATAATATAAGTAAGAAATAACGCTATTACTAGAGGTACCTAAGGTAGTGATTATAATAATACCTTCTTATATTAAAGCCTAACTAGGATTAACTATACTAGGTAAAGCAAATATATAAAAGAGATAAAAATTAAATAAAGCAGGATCTTAAACTATAGAGAAAATAAGAGAAATTATAATAGAGATAAAGAAAGCCCTATAGAGATAGATTAAAGTTTAGAATAAGCTAGCTAATACTATTAACTACTAGATAATAATAATTAAGATAGGAATTAAAATAAATTATTTTAATTAAAGAATTATAAATAATAACTTAAATATATAGAATATATAATTAAGGTATATCTTATTTTAGGCATAGAGGATAGAGATAATTAATAAGAATATAGTAAGCTTAACACGTAATATAATAGGTAAGGCATAATAACCCCTAGAGACTTAGGAAGTTACATAGGAGGAGAATAAGGCTAGATAGAATGCGTATTAGCTATAATTTAGAGCTAAAAACAATAAGGGTATTATTATATATTTAGCGGTAACTATCACAGCACGTGACCTATAATAGCTTATAAATACTGCGCCCAATGGGCATTAGCTAGAACCAATCAATCAACCTTCCACAGACATGTCACAGGTGCGCACTCCGTTTTTAGCCGTTTGGCCTAGCTGCTTCAACAACATCATCAATCAGCTTCGTGGGAAAGGCAAGGCTCTGACCGAATTTCATTGGCTTTCATATGTCCAAAGACCCAACAACCGCTGTTGCCTAGTTGGCCTCACGTTCTGGTCGCATAAAGCCCGTGACAATTCTCTTGTTTGACAACCCATCTTTTCCCCTGCTCCATGTCAATCAATCGACATGCCTTCCCTGTGGTCGTGTGGTTGGGACGGCTGTCAACTCCCAGCCGTTCAACGAGCTGGAGATTGTTTGCTCTGCGACAGGCATCTTTGCCGCTTTCATTTGCAGCAACCGTGGCATGAATGCCCCAAACCAGAGGTAATTACTTTACAACCACCCCCCCCCCCTCTTCATGCCAAGTAAAGGGATTGTCTCTGATGATGATGATATCAAGTCGAACTGGAGCGAGTATAGCGCCCAGTATGCTGCAGCGGAAGCTCGACGCCTGGACGAGCTGTGCCGGAGAATTGACGGCGCTAAGCTGAGTGCACGCGCATCGCAAGTGCGCAGTGGCACCAACGTGCCGTGTGTAATTGATTTGTCGCCGAAGAACCTTTCAGCCATGATGGGCGGTCAGAACTGCCATGCGGAGATTAAATTCGCGGACGGTGTGGTATGGCTTGCACGGTTCCGGCTTTCGAGTGCAATATCACCGCCACCCGAGGTGCGTGACTACGTGCTGCAGAGCGAAGCCGCGACCATGCAGTTCTTGGAGCGCCACACGCGCATTCCTTCTCCTCGCGTGTTCGACTGGGCATGCGAGTCCGACCCGACGAATACGGTGGGCGTTGGCTACATACTGATGGAGAGGATGCACGGTACGCCTCTGGAATGGCAAAGCGCAACCGCTACGCAGAAGGAGAAGATCGTGCGGCAACTTGCGGATATCATGCTCGAAATGGAAAGACATCCGTTTGATCAGCTTGGATCGCTCATGGCCACGACAGCGACGACACCAGGGGCAGCAGCCGCCGCCGCCGAGTCCCAGATACAGGTGCATGGTCTGGCCGAGCATTCTACCTTTAGATCGGGCGAGGGCGGCAGGCCGCTGGGGCCGTTCCGCTCATCGCAGGAAGCATTCCGTGCCCTTGTAGAGGCACACCTTGGAATGATCGCGGCCGGTGAGATAGGCACAGCCGAGAACGCGCTCGATGTTTTTCTAGCCCACCGATTCAGACTCGACCTTCTCGACCTTCTCGACAGAGTCTCGGAGCAGACTGCCACAGCCGGGAAGGACGGTGAGAAATTCTTCCTAAAGCACGCGGATGACAAGGGCGACCATATCCTGGTGGATGCCGACTTCGAAATCGTAGGCATAATCGACTGGGAATGGTGCAGCACCGCCTCGAGGGAAGAAGCCTTCTCTTCGCCGTGTATGATGTGGCCGGTCGCGGCCTTCTACGACGGCTCAAATGAGCTGGCGGAGGAGGAGCTCCTCTTGGCTCGTGTGTTCCGCGAGAGAGGCCGGGAGGACCTCGCCTGCTGCGTGCTGGACGGGCGCAAGGTCCAGAGGTTTCTCTTCGCACTTGGCCCGGGCGGGGCGTCACACGAGGACAGGAAGACGCTCGCCAGTCTCTTCGTGGGCCTCAAGCGAGCTTTTTTTGATGGACAGGGCCTCGAGACGGATGAACGAGGGGTACAAGACGATTGGGAGGTCTGGAAGGCGAAGGCGCTTGAGGATTGGAAGCACGAAGCTTTGCTGGAGGTTGTTCTAAACGCAAATGATGTCCATATATAGTGATTGATGCACATACAAGTTGTACTGTGGGTTGAGTTGACTCTACCAACTTTCTAGCAGAGTTTTCGTGCATCAGACCCTAAAAGCATGACATGTCAACCTGCATGCCGGCATCATGTCTATGTCGTGGAAGCGAATGGCCGAACTTGTCAAATTGGGACACACCTCCCACCTCTCCCGTTGCTCTGCACTTTCCCGACTCGGACTGACACGGGTTGAAACAAAGCCGCTTGGTTAAGCGACCAATTTTGACTCGGACTTGGTCACGTCAGGAGATTCAATACGGGACCGACTTTTCTCACGACGTCGGGGCAACGCGCATAAAAAAAAAAAAAAACACGTTCGGAGCTGCCGATTGAGGATCAATGCAAAAGCCTTTTGACGGAGAGGCAACATGTTGCCGCGACTCGTCCGACCGTGTTCGCTCTGTAGTAAATGCGTGCAAGCCTGCTTCAGGTTGAATGTGCGGGGGGTTGCGAAACCCTGAATCGCGTTTCTCGTCTCCCAGATAGTCGAGTTTAGTTCTGGGCTCGGGAGGGACAAAATTTACTATTAATGCCCGTTGACCACGTTGGCGATTTGACTTGCACGGCCGGAGAGGAAGCAAGAGTAAACCTACACTTACAACGATCAAAGCTTGCTTTCATCTCTCTCCAAGGACGTATCTATCAGACTATCATATTCTATCCTTGTTCAACTCGACGTGATGAGGAAATTTAGCATCATCGCCGTGGTCGCTTCCCTTGCCGCCTTTGCGGCAGCCACACCGCTTGGGAACCAGGGCTGTAAGTTTGATCTCGCTGTTCGAAGATGCAATGCTCGGGCTTCGTGAAGACTTGACCTGACCTGACTCCCAGCGTCGGCATCCAGGACGGGTAATAGAGGCCAGGATATTGCGGAGGATGCCGTCAATTTGGGCACTAGTATTGCCGAGGCTGCTCTTGGTCTGGCTGGTAACATTGTGGGTCGTCTCGGGGGAGGCGAGGACGATGACTAGGGCTTTTTGTCACACGTATGCTATGCGACTGAGGATTGATTTGAGAAAAAAAAAAAAGAAAAGGAAAATAAATTGCTCCGTGGCGATGGATGCCTTTTGTTCTTGTTCTTGCGTGCATGTTCGTTCCCCTTCTTTCGTTGCCTAGGTTGGATGGGGAGATGATGCGATGGCGGAGCGCTGGAATGTGCTGCATTTTGGCAGCTTTAATCTACACTACTAGGGAGACACTACACGCCGCCTGGCTAGCATAAGTTGCCGTATCGTGGCGACAGCTGAGGGAGGAGCAACAAGTTAGTCTGGCAAACTTCCTCGGATACGACTTCGAAATGGCGAATCTATGTAGCGGCTGAGGCGTCCCTTGTCGATCCGAGACTGGTGAGCCAAACCGGCACTGCAACCCGGCGGCAGGGAACTTTGCTTGATGGGGCTAAGCTGGCTTTGGTTGAGCGCCGGGCAGGAAGAGGTCCGATTTCTCCTGTGGGAATCATTACCACATCCCCGCTTGTGAACGGGGGTTATTGACGAGCCCCCGGGTTCTCAGAGTGGTAGTTATTGGAGGGGGCATGGCCGATACTGGATGCGGAGCAGAGGGCATTCCGCAACGAGGAGGGCGTATCTTGCGTTCCGAACAAGCCTTGGAAGACAAAGTACTGGATACGAGCACTTGGGAGAGGGGGGAAAACAGATTCGCCTGGCACTTTGGGAACGGCAAGACTAGGTAGGAAAGAAGTAGATCCACGGTCCGACATGACATGTTATCTGCAAAAGCCGGGTGACGTGAAGCTAGAAGAGCTGTATGAAAACAAGCAGCGCTTGCCATCATCATCATCATCATCATCATCATCGTCATCATCGTCATCATCGTCATCATCGTCATCATCGTCATCATCACCATCATCACCATCATCACCATCATCACCATCATCACCATCATCATCATCACTTCATCAAGCGCCCTGCGCCTGGGGAAACATGATGCAGCTCCCACAGCACGAACTCGGCCTCGTCGTCGCCCCCGCCCTTTCCATCCAGGCGACGTGTGCCGACGTTGATGAAGCCCAGCCTGGAGGGGACGCGGGAGCTGCGGTCGTTGAGCTTCGCGTGCCTGATCTGGACATGGTGGGCGCCGAGGGCGAATGCGGCCCTGGCCAGCAGCGCCGTTGCCCGCGTCGCGAAGCCGCGGCCGGTTGCGTCGGTGGCAAGCCAGTATCCGATCTCGAGCGTGCGCTGCTTCCCGGTGAGCGGCTGCATCAGCCCGAACGACCCGCTCGGCCGGCCGTCGATGAGTATCGCGTAGTCGTATCCTCGGCCAGACTCCCACGACTCGGCGGTGAGGTGCAGGAATCGCCGCGCCTCCTGGATGCCGTAGCCGTGGGCGGCCCAGGGCATCCAGGGAGAGGGCTCGGCGATGGAGCTGCTGGCTGCGGCGTGCAGTGCTGCTGCATCGGATAGCTGCCACCGACGCAGATGTACGTCTCCGTCCGCGAGCTGCTCGGGGGGGCGATCCATCGTCTCTTTTCTTTCCCTTGGTGCAACAGGTTTTGGCGGCGGTTGTGTGTGTGTCTTCTTCCAGAGGTTCGTTGAACTTCTTTCGGTTGGCGGGAGCAGAGATGACGCTGATGAGTGGAGTCACAGGAACTCGGCACGACCAAACCTTTTGGCTTACTGGTACATTTGTGAGTTATAAATATATACTCAGTTTGACACCGGATCTATTATCCAATCACAGCATCCGGTATGGTGTAGTGGCCAACATCGCTCGCTCTCACTGAGCAGTCCAGGGTTCGATTCCCTGTACCGGAGTCCACATGAGTGGGATTACTTTTTGTGGGTGAGGCCGGTGAAGCTGGTGAATTTTTTTTCCCCCATTTTCTTGTTTACACATTGAACTTCTACTGTAGTAGTGGGATTAGGATCAATGACCTTTTGCAACCAGTGCAATCAGCTTCTTCCCAACGAGGGCTCCGCCGTCCGATTTCAATCGCCCGACCTACTTACTCCGTACATGTACTACTATAGTAATTCATGACATGCCCATCATCACCTCGCCACCACCACCAGCCTTGGGCTCATACCGAACCCGGGACGGGCACCCCCCCTTGGTCCCATCGGGCGGAGAAGCCACGAACTTGCCGGTCTGCACCGATCCCCGCACGTTAAAGTGGTACCAGACTTGGTTCAGCAGCTTGCCCTCGCAGCTGAGCGTGACGTCGGCCCCGTGCCGCCTCGCCAGCGCGCCTTGTATCTGGGCGAGGCCGTAGGATCTGCTCGACGAAGGGACGATGCCGGCGTCGGCGAGCCACTTGTACGTGGGAAGCTTCTTGAACAGGCCGACCGTCGTCTCGAAGAAGTCGACGGCCTCCTCCTCGGCCTGTAGCCGCCGCCGCCGCCGCCGTAGCACCTGACGTCGAGGGAGCTGATGCACGTGCCGTGCTTGGCCCATTCGTGCTGCCAGAAGGCCTCGTCGTCGCCCTTGCGGTCCTTCCAGAAGGTCCTCATGTAGCTCAGGGTTTCCGACGCGCCCCCGGACGAGAGCATCTCTTGGATGCCAGAGTAGGCTCTCGACGGGTCGCACTGGGCGGGGTACGAGCCGTCGCAGTTGTCGGGCCATAGGCCGTGGATGGTCCAGGAATCTGGGCGGCGCACATCAGTTTAGTTAGTCAGGAACTTCGGGAGTGTGAATTGGGGGGGAGGAGGAGGAGGAGGAGGGCGGGGGATCCATATATATATATGTATTTACCTGATGGGCCAGTGGCGGGCTGGGTGTCCCAGAACTGGGTTTGGAGGAGCTGTCCGGCGGAAATGAAGCAGCATGTGTTTTCCACGGCCGTCTCGTTGTGGCAGGACAGTGGGACATCTGCCGGACAGCTCTGGGGTTCGGCGGCAACGAGGCCGGCAAGAGCCGCAAGGGCGGCCGAGCATCGGAGTACATGTAGAGCCGTCGTTTTCCCCCCTTTGGCCATTTTTGAACTGGAAGGATGATTTGATGGGGCGGTGGATGATGGGTGATGGGTGGTGGGGGGTGGTGGGAGCGAGGCCTCTTATTGACTTTTTTTTTTTGCCGGCCATGTTTGCTTCTTATACATTGCTTCCTTCGCCTTTTTTGCTCCAAGTGGTTACAGCCGTGTGGGTAACACGATTGGTCGGACGGCTGGACTCATCCGGTAGGTGTCATTGATGTTGTGTGCAAGTTTTGCGTGTGGGAAGCAAAGGATGCCAATCAGAGAGAGATCTGCAAGCACTAGGCACAGCAACACGGGCACACAGATCTTGTTGCCCAGTGGGATGGGATGGCAATAATCAAATATGGCAGCGGCGGGTCAACGATCAGCGGCCACGTTTGCCCGGAACAGGACTCGGCGGTGTTACTGTACTTTTGGCCCGTCAAATCATCTGCAACTAAGCAACTCGTCTCCCCCTATTAGAAGGTGATTGAGGCCTGGGACGCGGCTGCAAATTCAGTCAGTCACTGACCAGTTTAGTTGATCAGCGCGGGGCAGACAGAAACCACATGACCGGCCAGCCATTGGGCCAAAATGCCTCGCTTGCGTGAAGGCGTAGGTGTGTAACACCATGGTTGCTTGTCTTGTCGGTTTCCTGATCCTTGGACGGGGCAAATCCCCGGGCGGGCGGTGTGGTACAGGAGCAATGTGCAGAAATAATAGATTGCGTTCTAATCTAAAATACGGCTCATGATTGATGCATGTCATGAACTCGTCATCATCATCATCATCATTGTTTCCGTCTCGTTGTTGTCCCCTCTTCTTCCGATGTCGTCAATCCCATCAGCGTCTGCGTTCTGTTCCTGCTCGACCTGTCGTACAAGTACGCGATGACGAGGGAAGCCACCAGCATGTAGGCAGACGAGACACCCATCCAGACGAGCTCTGCGCGGTACGCTCTGTTCCACTCCAGCCTCGCGGCGCTCTCGATGTCGTCGGCGTTGAGCAGGCCGACGCCCTCGTCCACCAGCGCCTGCCAGACGAGATCGCGCCGTGATATGGGCCACGTGGGCGTGGCCCAGTATCGCGATGTCAGGTTCCTGGCCGCGGCCGCCTGCAGCGAGGCGCGCATCTTGCCGCGCTGGCTGGCGCTCAGCGACGTGAGCACTGTGCCGAGCTCGCGCAGGAAAGGGGCCGATGCGGTGTGGAACTTGGCGAGAGGGAGGCCAAGTAGTGAATCTGCCTGGCAGTCGGGCAGGGTGCCGAAATTCGATGCGTCGGCGAGAGATCCGAGCGGTGCGTCGAGGAAGCTGTCGGGGTAACGAGATAATGCGTCGCATCCGGTACCCGTGATGCTGCTGCTGCTGCTGCTGCTGGAGGAGGAGGAGGAGGAGGAGAAGGACCTCGCCATATTTCCTGCCCCGACCACGGTGATGGGCCCCCGGACGAGAACTGGTTTCGCCGCAGGGTTCGCCGTCGCGTCGTATTCGAGCCTCGAGAGGTAGCCGCTCCCGCAGAGGTTGCAGTTGCTTGTCCACGATTGGCCAGATGTCGGTTGCGTTTCCCTTGACGTCGAGGAGGAGCACCAGCGTGGTTCCGGGGGAGGATTGATATACACCGTTGGGCACGGGGCCCCGGCCGGAAACGGAAACGGAAACGGAAACGTTGACGTTGACGTTGACGTTGACGTTGACGTGGGCCGGATTGAGCTTGTCCAAGATTTGCCGGATGGGATCGAGGTACAGCGACTGCAGAGTGCGCGTTTCGGACAATTGCGAGGCGTGGTGGCCGACCAGCAAGTCGCTCCTGTCGGGAGAAAGCCAGATGTCGGCTTCGACGGCCATGCATCCGGCTGCGAGGGCCGAGTATAGCGGCCGCGGGCGCCAATAGTCATTGTGCGAATGGACGGGGACGGGTATCACGGACCGCGAGTGGTCTCCCAGGAACGTTTCGGGCGTCGTCAGCGCGTCTGTATTGAGCGGGTTGATGGAGATGAAGTTGTGCGACAGGGTTGATCTCATGGCCTTTGGCTGGGCAGCCCATGTGATGGCGAGAATGATGGCACTTTGATGGAAAAAAGAGAGAGAGAGAGAGAGCAGAGCCGCATTAGCAACGAGGAACAAAATAAAAATAAAAAATAAAAAAATAAAAAAAACCAATCCTTTCCTGCCGGCAATGCAAATCTTTCAACCACACAGATGGGAGGTGGTCTGAGGCGGCCCCTACATGGTAATTCCTGTTCCTCCACTGGCCACGAACCACAGAATTAAAGACCGGGCGCATGGAAGCTCTGCTGCTGCTGCTGCTGCTGCTACTGCTACTGCTGCTGCAGGCTTGTTGACCTGGTAGCTCACGGTGACACCACTTTTCAGATTTTCCTCGGACCTGAATGTCGTCGTCGTGGTATCCGACGTCGGTTGAGCCATGTCCATGCCCGGGTGACGACGTCTATCGAGGAACACACATGTTGGGTTCGAGATTCGACGGAGTGGGAGGAGGAGGAGGAGGAGGAGGGAAGGGGGGGGAGGAGGCATGGGACTCTGTCGCGATTTGAAGACGGAAATCATGGATGATGTGATGTGCTGACTCGGCTTACTATCCGTCTCGAAAGAGATTAGTATTACGGACATGGATAACTGACCGGTGGTGGCGCCCTCAGCTAATACTCAGCAGCTGCAAGTTTCGCCTCAATTGGGTAAACTGGACGTTGTTTCCGAGTCAGCCCCGGCGTACCGGCGAGACATTCGAGTGACATTTGTTCGAGGTCCAGACCAGGACACGTTGGCGCTAAGTTCCGAGTTCCGAGGAGTGTGGCCTGGGGGAAAACCCCTTGCCATGAATCGTGCTGACATGACGAGGGGGTCTTGACTCTTGTTCACGAATCACGACAAAGACGACTAAAGACTCGTCGGACACTAATACATGTATGTATTTTTAGACCAGCTTGCGATCCGTCAGCGTCCCCGGTCCCACTTCCGCTCCCAACTCATCATCCGTCCTGGGACCCGATCCACGGCTCAATGTTCTCGCCCGCGATCAACAGGAGGCCCGCCGCCTCGGCAATGGTAATCATGGCCGATCGAAGACTGCCTCGGGTGCTCCCTCGTGAGATGGCCGCAATGCGACCCGCAGGCAGTCAGTCGACCGTCGCCCGCAGGATCGGATATCTCCGTGTGCGCGTCCGTGTCCAGATCGAGTCTGGCCATCTCGGCCACGGCTCGGACAGACCCCGATGCCGCTCGACGACTTCTCCCATAGGCATCCATTGTCGGTGAAGAGTTATTCTGTTTGATCGACATGAGTCCTCTTCAGAGTTCGCATCCTCGTCCATGTGGAAACTTGTCTTTCGAGAATGGTATCTTGCAGCAATGGACGAGGACTCGCGACCTGAACTGACGGGTGGCTATTTATGCAATCGTTGGAGGGCCGAGGCCGCGCACCGCAGAGAGAAGAGGTGGTCGAATAGGCAGTTGTCCATGTCGAAGAGTAAGTATCATCTTCATCGCCCCGGGCTGTGTCATTGTGAGACGCTGTGCCATGGTAGAATATCTGTTTTTTTTTTTCAGCATTCAAAAGTCAAGGAAGTGTGACTTGTTCATCCCAAAGTGAAGTTGAGATTTTGGAATCGTATAACAGACACACAAGTGATCATTGCGCAACCGTGCTACTTGACTCCCTCGCCGACCGTAACGGGGATGTAGATGTTATTTACATGTGTCCGAACCGTGGCTACTGGGCAGGACGGTTTTTATTTTTAAAAAAAAGGCGAAACAGAAATACAATTGTCCTATACGGAGTACATCTCTCATTCTCTGCTAGCTTGTGATGATATAATGCACCCGTAGTTAAGCCATTCGTTGTCATGTACTCCGTAAGATGGCGATCAAACAGCAAACACACAAAGGGTGGCCAAAGACCCCGACACAAAGGAGCTTGGCTCGCCGATTCATGATTATGATTGGTTTTAACGGGTGCCCATTGGCTTGCCGCCGCAGATGCGGTATCATGGTCACACATCTTGATCGCCTTTTGTTCCAACTCTTCCAGCCCGAGTATAATCTGCGTGCTAGACCTAGTCCGATGAGTGGGAACTTTTGATTCTGCATTCATTACGCACACTATCGCTTGCTTGGAAATTAAAATATATCCCATGTAAAGTAAGATCCTCTGGCCCCCCCCGGGGGGGGGGGCATTAAGTACGCAGTCATTCAATGCGGGTTTCTCAATGTCATGGAATCATTTCTGCTGCTAATGAAATTCCAATTCCTCTGCTATGGTGGCAAATTTTGTGAGAACCTGTTTCAGAGCCGGGCGCCGAATGGGTTTGCTGAGAAACTCGTTCATGCCAGATTCCATGCATTCCCTTACATTACTCTCCTCCGAGAATGCCGTCAATGCAACAATTGGCGCAACATAACCCATTTTGCGAATCAAACGTGTTGATTGCAGCCCATCCAGGTTGGGCATCTGGATATCCATGAATATGAGGTCAAAATGTTGGTTTTCTTCCATATTCGCCTTTACCAACTCGTATGCTTCTTGGCCGTCCTTTGCGATCGTGACGTTGTGCACCTTTTCAAGTTTGAGCATTCTACTAACAACCTCAACATTGGTTGAGTTGTCATCGGCCACGAGGACCCGCAACTCACCACGACCTGCCTTGTCGGCCTCGTCGGCCTTGACCTTTTGAATCGCAGCCTTTTTCTGGTCTTGACTACTTGTTGGTGGCGGTGTTGGGCTTGGCGCAAAAAAGGGCGTACTAAGCCCGACCAGGCGAGGTTGGTTGTCTGTTCTGACAGTGCATCTGTCCGTGCACCTGTCCGTTGACGCCTCTGGTTCATGAACCAGAACGCTGCTGAGCGAGTTGCGATGGGATCCTCCATTGGCGGAACCAGGGCTGGGTGCTCTAGAACGGGTGCTGCTCGACCTCGACGCGGTGCCTGGTGCGCCGCCATCTTTGACATGTTTGAGGGGTATTTTCAGCGAAAACGTTGAGCCGACGCCTTCGATACTTGTGCAGCTGATTGATCCATTCATGAGTTTGGCGAGTTGAGAGCAGATGCTCAACCCAAGTCCTGTGCCGCCGAATTTTTTGCTCAGGCCAGAATCGACCTGGACAAATGGCTCAAAGACCTTTTCTTGCATGTCTTTGGGTATGCCCCTCCCGGTGTCCTCCACTTGGAAATCAAAAAGATATGGCCTGGCGTTCAATCGAGGCAGCGGCGGCGGCGGCGTCGGGGAACGCTCTCTGACATGGACTTGAGAGCCGACCTTGGAGGTCTTGTAGTTTGCCATGCCATCCCTTCTTGCTGACGCTGTTGTTGTTGTCGTTATTATGGCTTTTGAGATGGAGGACTGTGTAGACCCTGAGCCTCGTCTGAACCGAGTTCGCCCAGCTCTCGAGGAGCTGTTCCTGGAGGACCTGCCTTCTTCACTGTTCGGCCCAATCTCGCCAATGCATCGTATAGTGAGCAGTACTTTGCCCCCGGCAGGCGTGAACTTCAAGCTGTTACTGACTAGATTGATGATGACCTGCAAGATCCTATGTTGATCTCCCCAAAGATGGGCATCTCGCAGGCGGCCCATGCCCGGTGGTCTGAGAGCTGGTAATCTCCTTGCCACGCTGGCCTGGTCCGAATGCTCGGCTCCTTGCTCGCTCTCAAAACCGAGGATACTGACGTCGAAAGTAATACTGCTCTCTCGGACTTGCTTGTCAAAAATAGACAAGACCTGCGACCTGATGTCGCCCAGTCGAAACTCCCTGTCTTCCAGCCGAATTTGTTGACTAATCTGATTCTTTGAGAAACTCAAGAGGTCCTCAAGAAGGTGCGAAAGTAATTCCCCTATTCCGAGTCAGTCAAAAGTGCTGCGTCATCTTGCCACGAGAGCAAGCTTGGAAATACCTGATCTGTACAGAGTTTTGAGAGAATGCTGTATGCGCAAGATATCATTATCCTCCATGCAGACGGCGCATATGCCCATGATGCCGTTCAATGGTGTTTTGAGCTCATGCGAAATATTTGCAATGAAGAGAGTCTTGCTTTCGTTGGCAGCTTCGGCAGCCTTCTTACTAATCTCCAACTCGCGAGTCCTTTCAGCCACCTTCTCGTCCAAGGATGTGTATTGCTTCGCCAACTCGCCCGTCATCTCATTGTACACACCCGTCAGCTCTGTCAGCTCATCGGTGATGAAATGTTTTCGCTCGTTGACCCGCCCGGGAAATTTGAATGCCCGTCGATGGTTGTCAAACTCGGCTTGCGTCATTGCTCGTCTTCGCTTCAGAAGTTTTCGGCGAAGGCCGGCAAAGAATCCCTTGATGGAGGCCGAGGATGATGTTCTTCTTGAGCTCGGTGTGAGTTCATTGTAGTCATTGTACTCGTCTTCAAATCCTGGCGGGTTGATTGAGTTTTCCGTGGCTGTCTTGAGTCGTCGTATGGGCCCAACGCTAAGGTGTGCACAAGGAAAGACTAGAAGCATGGCAAGTCCGGCCGTTCCAAAAACACAAACCAGAAGGATTTTCCGCAGCGCTGCAATCGGCTCGTATGCCTCGCTTCCAGCTTTCTCGACAACGATGGCCCAGTCAACAAGCGTGGATTGGGGACGAGCCACTCCGACAGCCACTGGCACATCCTGCTCGTTTCTGCATGACAACAGTGCTCTGGCGTTGTTTGGTCGAGGGTTGAACGTATGGAACACATCAAGGATGCCAGCATATTGTGACAGTGCGAACCCACTGCTGTAATTGCCCGATTTGAAATCTCTTTTCAAGTGTCGGTCTGCTTGTCCAGGAATCGAAATTGGTGGTAGTACGAATCGAACCTCGGAGTTGCGCAATGAGGCCTTGGTGGGCTGGTAGGTTTGATTCGACGGAATCACGGGCGCGATGAAATGATTAGAAGGGCTCTCAGGACCAACCAGCAAGACCGTGCCCGTCGATCCCAGCCCTTCCCGAGAGGACTGGATCTCGATGAGGGATCCAGCCGACACAATCAATGTCATGTAGCCCAGGATGAAACCTTGGACATTGAGCGACCGAACAGGAATGGTCAGTGACATGAGGGCAAACGACTCGTTGATCATCAATGGTCCAAGGAGAAGCCCGCCGTTATCGCTTACCCTGACTCCTGGAAAGGCATTTGCGCCAACGGCGGGCGTGGTCGGTACGTGGGGGTTGGGGTAACCCAGATCTTCGTAAGACACGTTGGGGTAGAGGGAAGGCGGGTATCCATATTCTGTGTCGCTCAAATTTACTCTTGAGCCATTGGGTGTGAGATGAGGCAAGAGGATGTTTTGCACTTGTGATCCGACACCGCCGCCCGTCACATTGAGCAGGCCGCCGGGCTTTGCGCCAGTCTGGTTCCTCGAGTATAATCTTGCTTGGAGCAATCCAGTGAGGCGATTCATGCTCATGGCGCTCTCCAAATCGGACCGGGCAGCGGCGAAGGGGTCGGTCGCATTTTCGTTGTAAAAGTCAACATATGCCTGTTGTAGAAGGAGGCGAGTGGACACCGTCTGGCTGATGGTCCCGAGCAAGTTGAGTTCAGAATCGACCCTGGAAGCTTTGAGCGACGCCGTCAGAGAGAGACCGTCGGACTCGACATCGGTGACGAAGTTGTGGACGTAGATCCATGTTGGAATCGACACAATAGTCAAGGCAATCAACACTGCAAACAGCACGAGTGCGGCCAGCTGTTCTCTGATGGAAATCCTCATTTTGTTTTGTTTGTTTTGGTCGGCAGGTCTTTTGTGTCTTTTGCAGGCTTCGTGCGACCTTGGCCCGTAGCGGCTGACTTGTCAGTGATTCGCGAAGCATCATCCGATCTGACGGTATCTGGGCCGCTCCTTGGGAGGAAAGCTCGTATCACCTATCACCACATGGCCATTCCACATTCCGCGCTCCATCAAAGCATCGTCTGGCTGAAGCTCTCGATGGTTTGAATGTGCCAGGATGCCGCTGTGCTTGTCACTGTGGCGGGCGCAGTCGCGCATCACTTGAAAAAGTCGATATTGCGCCGGAGAGGAAATGTGAACCACGATGAACGGAGATGTCGAAGCGCAATTTGTCGGGTTGGGATTGCCGGCAACTGGCTCGCAATGGAAAATCTGTCGAAGGTTGAACCAGACGTCAGCTCGGCGCTGTAACGGGGGATGGACCGCGGTCTAGGCCTTCGATACTGCCTGCCTCTCCAGCGCAAAACATTCCGGCAAACCCCTTTCCCACGTCGCGAGCCCTGGTTTCCCCACAAAAAAAAAAAAGGCACAATACTTGCCGCACGATTGAATTGGGGCAAGATATCGACACGTGAGCACTGAGGACGGTTTTGCAGTTGAGGATGTGACGGCGCCAAATAGCCAAACACGGCCGAGAACTGCAAGTTGCATCCTATTATTAACGCCAAAACTTTACTCCGTAATAATAAAGCTCCCCCAACGTTCCGCTAGCCAACGGCGTTGACGTGACCAGGGGCCAAACTGGATGCCCCAAGTTCCCTGCGTCCCCGTTTTCCGATGAGGCGGACGCGCACTACGACACGGGCAACTCCGAACAGGGACTCGTCCACATTGGCGCGTGATTGGACCTTATTATTTCATGGTGTGGGGTCTCTTGTTGGTTTCTTTTTTGTCTTTTGTCTAAAATAATGGCCCTTCATTATACCGAGTACGACGCGCGCTGGACGAAACGCACCATGCCGTCCGTGATTGTCATTAGATTACACGACGCTGTGTATAACCTCACACAGTCCTGCCTATTCTTCAAACTACAAAGTCGGATTCCGGTTTCCAGAAGTACCAACAACATGTCATGACGAGTTTGATGCCTGCCACGGTCCAGAGAGAAGGGTCCACGTTGCCTGCAGCTTTGGAAATCCAGCCGCCACAAATGGCACCAACGAGAGTCAGGACGAAAGCGATGAAGCGTCGGTTTCGCTTGTCATTTCTCCCCATGGAAAACAAGGCCGGGTCTGACATGAGGTCACAAAGCATGCTCATGACAACGACCGTGGGCACTTCACCGACCTTCAACGTCCGGCTGCCCACAATTTGACCTGCCGCCTGGAAGCTCAGCAAAGCAATGATGATGAGCTCCTTGAAGTCGACGTCTGTGGGCGTTCGTTTTGATGGGTAAGAGCCGTCAATGGCACGCCCTTGGATGATTGCAGCCGCCAGAATGACCATGAGGCACTGGAGGAAAATGGAGAGCATCACAATGCCGCGACGCCGACCACCCAGATGCAGAGAGAAACGAGAGAAGGCAAATGAGCCGAGGATGAAGAAGGCGATGGAGCAGAGTGAACGAGCCCATCCGTACGGCTTGTTGTTGTAGCCAGAGGTTCCAAGGGCGACGAATATGGTGTTGCCTAAAGTTGAAACCCACGTGTGAGTGCGTGTTGATGGACTTGTCGAAAAACCTTTTGCCTTTTGTAGAGCCAATGCCTGTGTTCAGGTGCTTACCGGTTTGCATGGAGACGAAGGTTCCGTATGCTGCGCATCACGTTAGAGGCCAAAGTCGCGATGATCCGTGTGCGGACTGGGAAGCCATGCAAGCCACGGATGGATTCAAGTTGCTCAATGCTCACCATTGTAGATGGTGCCATCTGTCAGGCCCGAGACAAAGCAGCAGGCAAGCATGGGGACGTAAGCATGTTCGAGGTCAACATTTTCAGACAATTTGTCCCAGACGGTGACATTCTTGCGTGGCCGGTCCGTGTCGGAATCGTACTTGACGGCACCGTCGGCACTGTCCTTGTTTGGCGGGTGATTCATCGGAGCACATGCGAGGGAGGAGGACATTGATGTTGTTTAGAATGTGTGATGCGCACACGCATTCGTGACCGGAAGGGCACTTATGTGTTTTTTTTTTTGCTTTTTTTTTTTTAGTCTCTCCCTCTTCAAACCCTGTCTTCGGAGTGTCCTCTCCCTGGTCCGTGCCGTTGACGAACTCGTTGACAAGCGGGCTGAGACAATCGGAGCAACGGAGCAATTTGACGAGCAATTCGGCCAATCTCCAATCTTTCAGGCCATTGGAGCTACAATCGCGCCATGCAACATGCAGACCCGCTTGTGGGGCATCGGACAGCCAGTAAGCCAGTGTCCGACCTATGGGGCAAATTTGCATTTGGCGTGGCTTGGCGAGCTCGATCGGCCAACCACGCCGCTTTTTGTCATCTGAAGGCCCGTCGCGAGGCGTTGCGAGGCGTTGTCTAGTTGTCTGCCAACGTCTGGTGCTGACGAAGAAAAGATTCAAGATTCCAGTCGATCCCCGTCGATTCCAGTCTAGATCAACCCAAAGAAGCCAAACAGGAAGCCGCGCTCGTCGCAATGTCGCCTTGCCTCCGCCAAGCCTTTTAGGGCGTCAGCGTTGGAAGCGGAAGCGCGAGTGATAACAGCAATGACAATGACCCCTTTGCCCCGAAAACAAGCATCTCGGATGCAACGAAACACGGCGTCGCATTTTGCTTGGGTTCTCCCTCGTCTGTGAAACCTTCTTGGCAAGTCCGGCAACGTCTTCTCCGTATACTGACTGGACTGTGTGAATGCAGGCCGACTGCCTCCCGCAGCTCTTCACTCTTCGCAGACGGGGGTTCAAAGTCTATGTAATAACCAACCTCATCTGCACGTCGTCACCTGGTCACACTCGTTCACTTTTGGCAAATTTGCGACGTGGACGCTTGGGCCTATTATGTGTCCGTCTGATGTGCTCTCGTCGGTTCTCGTGTCCCAACGTCTTGTCTGCCTGACGTCGGCCAAGGTTCACCCAGCATAGAATGATTTGGGTGGCCGGAAATGGGAGACTTTATCCATCGACATGTTCTACTCTCCATCATCAGGCTCCGTTCAACACGTGAACATCCCCGTGCTTACCCCGGCCGAGACGATCCTGGTGCTTGGCAACGGACTTATCCGGTGGAGCTATACTCGATTCCGTACATGCAGGTTGTTTGGTCATTCATACATTCGTATCGCACCAGTTCATATATCAGAGACAGCACGGGAATGCGGCGATTGGCGGAACAGAGGATAATGAAAAGCCTCCAGACCATAGCCTTGACCCGCAGGGTTACGCGTCCGCATGTATGTACAACTTCTTCCGACGTGAAGTGAGGTGAATGGGGGTGGGGTGTAAAAAGTGCCAACCTTGATCGGTGATTCTAAGTTATTAGCAAACTCCAGAATGCTCGGAGTAAGTAGGCCATGCGATACGGTCCATCTGCTATCTTGGCTCCAATGGACAACCAAAAGACTTTTGAGACGCCGCACTTAGGACAGTGTTATTTAATAAGCTTACTTGCTGGCAGTGTTACATTTCAGGTCGACCAATCCGTAGCGAGGAGAGAAAGGCTTGCCAAGACCAAGTGCAAGTATGGGCCGCTGGCAGAAGTACACGATGCTGGAACCGAATTTCAACTCTCCATTGCGTACTTTCTCATCAGGAACTTGAGCTGGTATACCCGACGCAGCTTCCAATTTGTTCCGTGAGAAGATAAACACGATGACTGAACTACTCCGTACGCACGATTAACCCTCCCTTCCCCTTTTGGCAGAATGAGAGGGATACCTACCGGTGGAATTATAAAAACCCCAAGCCTGTCCGCCAAGTAGCAAATTTCATATGGCATGATGATTCGAGTCAATCAAAAAATAACTCCTGCTTCTCTACAAATCCAACAGCAAGAGAACACTTTGGCTAGGCCTGTATCTTCATTATTATACTTTCAACATGTTCCCAAGCGCTATTGAAAAGGCAGTGACATTTGATGGTCACCTGGACCGCGACATGGGGGTCGTATCCGGTCATCATGACCATATCTCAGATGTCAACGGCAACGGCAACGGCAGTGTATTGGATTATCTTCCCCTCAGCTACGTCAGTGCCCAGGTCAAGGAGCCTGTTTCGGGAGCTACGAAGCTGCGAAAAATGCTCCTGGAGACGAACGAACTCATCGTTTGTCCGGTGTTTACGACGGCTTGTCGGCACGCACAGCTTTTGAGCTCCGTTTCGATGCCATGTACATGGTATGTTGAGCAATGTCATCTCCATCTCCATCTCCATCTTCCAGCTCTTCGATCACCTCGAATTTGTGCTGACCCTAGCTATCACTGAAGACTGGTGCCGGTACCACAGCCTCTCGTCTCGGACAGCCCGACCTAGCGATTGCTCAACTTCACGAGATGCGAGAAAATGCGGACATGATTGCGAACTTGGACCCATTTGGACCTCCCTTGATTGCAGACATGGATACTGGCTACGGAGGTGTGTAACTTGCCCGCAGCCCAAAACCTTTGCTTGCCAAGCAACCTACATCTCTTGCCGAAAGACGGGGCATGGCTAACGTGATGAACCAGGTCCGATCATGGCTGCTCGTACCGTCGAGCAGTATATTCGTGCGGGCGTCGCTGGAGCCCATCTGGAGGACCAAGTCCTGACGAAGCGATGTTGATACCCTACGCAAACGGCACAAGTTCACAAGGGAACGCAGGACGCCCGCCTTGAACAATCCTTGCCGCGGCTTATTATAAGCTGTTCACGAAAGCACGAAAGTGCAAACGACTGCCAGAAGCGAATGCCAGACAAGAAATGGGCATCTACGGGAGTTCAAAGGCCGTCTTGGCCAAGTTGTGCAGCGCACAGAGAACAACCCAACACTGTCTTGGCACTACCTTCCTGCTTGGAGAAGTTTGATGCATGTGTTCAATCGAAGGTCGGTCGAACTTCTTTCTCTCTTGTTCACAGCCAACCATCATGGACCAAGATGACGGAGATGCGTAAGGCGGGCCGCCCCAAAGCGGAAGTCTACCCGATTCACTTTGTCGACAAGGTGTCCGTTTGCTGTCAGACATGACGTGGCGACCCATAGGATTGCTTCTGCGCCAAGCCGTGCATCGATAGTTCATTCCATGTTCTTTGACGACTGGTTGCCAAGCTGCTGTTAAAACCCGCATACATCCCTATTGCTCGACCAGCCCGGACCATATGACTTGGGGCTATCCATCTACTCGTTAAGAAGAAACAACGAGGAGAAGGAAAGAAAGAAGAGAGCAGTGTTGGACACTTTCAGCGTTCAAGCAGTGTATGATCATGACGTTTTTTCTTCTTCTTTTTAACTTCAATGTCTCTCGAGTCTCTACTCATCACCATGTCCAGCATCATCTCCCCAACCTGCCCCGAGTACGAGGCCACTGCCAAGCTGGATGTACTGAGGCAAACTGAGTACAGCTATCTGGACGAGCAGGATCATGTGTATCTCGATTACACGGGCGCTGGCTTGGCCGCTCGCAGGCAGTATGAGTGCCACAGGGCCCGTCTTGAGGGCACAACCTTCGGCAACCCGCACTCCGACAATCCCACAAGCCGCGATTCGACGGAACTGATCGCGGAAGCAAGAGTCAAGGTCTTGGATTACTTCAACGCTTCCCCCGATGATTACAGCGTCATCTTCACGCCAAACGCAACGGGGGCTGCCAAGCTAGTCGGGGAATCATATCCGTTCCGGAGACATTCCAGGCTGATTTTGACTTATGATAATCACAACTCGGTCAATGGACTTCGCAAGTATGCAAGGAGGGCCCGAAGTGATACAATCTATGTCCCGATGAACAAAGATGATCTTAGAATCGACACTCGCACCGTTGCCAAGACATTCAGCCGCCTCGAATGTCGCTCGAGAGGTTGGCCCTTTCGTTGGTCATCTGGACGGGGGGAAAAAAAGGTCTGTTCGCATATCCTGCTCAGAGCAATTTCAGCGGTGTTCGCCACCCTTTGAGTTGGGTAAAGGTTGCTCGAGACCATGGCTACGACGTTCTGCTCGATGCTGCAGCATACCTGCCCACGTGCACACTCGACCTGTCGATGATCAAGCCAGACTTTGTCGTGGTCAGCTGGTATAAGCTGTTTGGATTTCCAACGGGTGTGGGATGCCTGATTGCCCGCCGAGACGCCCTCGCCCGTCTTGAAAGACCTTATTTCGCTGGAGGCACTGTCCAAGCCGCTGCCGTCGGCACCTCATGGCATGCGATGGCCACAGATGAGGCGGCGTTTGAGGACGGCACTGTGAATTACTTGTCGATACCCGATGTAACAATCGGTCTCGAATGGATATCGAGCATTGGGATGGAGCTCATCGGAGAGCGGGTAAGATGCTTGACCGGGTGGTTCATCCATCGGTTGCTGAAGCTGCGGCATCGAAACAGCCGGCCCATGGCTGTCATCTACGGACCCAAGGACACAGTTTCGCGTGGTGGGACAGTATCGTTCAACTTGTTGGATGCCGGCGGAATCATCGTGGATGAACGTCTCGTAGCTCTTGAATCGAGTGCGGCACGCATCTCACTACGCACGGGATGCTTTTGTAACCCCGGCGCAAGCGAGACTACATTTGGTATCAAAAGATCAGCTCTGAAGTCACTATCTCAGACCAAGGACAATACTTCCTACGAGGCGTACTTGAGAGCGGTAAAACTTCCATCAGGGGGAGCCATCCGCGTTTCGTTTGGCATTGCTTCCACCGCCAAGGATGTTGATAAATTTATCTTGTTCGCAACAAAGACGTACCAGGATCGTCAATGTACCACCGATGGCCTGGCACCTCGAGTCGGCTGCTAGTCGCGAAAAGCGGATGGTGTTCTATCGAGACTTGGTGTGCGGTTGAGAAAGAAAAGGGGGGGGGGGTTGTTTTTAGGGGGGGGGGGGGGGGTTAGATCGGAATCCGGTTTTTGGAAATTCTATTGTAGCTCTATGGCAAGTACAGAGGGAATGTACAAATCTGTCTTTGTGGGATAATCTTAGACTAACGTAATGTGTCTGCTTGGGTTTTGAACCGATTACAAGAAATATGCAGCTTTGCAAGTGTTTGAGATAGAGTACTACTGCACTCTCCTAAGCCTTCACGTTGAACACTAGGCATGGAAGGACATTTCCATATTGAAACATAATTTCGTCTTTCCCAGCGGATGGTTATGTTAAAACATTTTTCTCATCTTGTGTAGTAGAAACATGGGACGATTTCGAGTCAAGAACAAAGACAATTCAATTCAAAGATGAGGAAAACGTATAGTATCGGATTTCGGATCCTGATGCTCTGACTTGACATAGATGGACATGTACAAGGAGACACTTGTGCCATACACTGTTCCGTTGGACAGTCTGTCAAAGAACGACGACGATCATTATCATGACGCAGTGCCAAAAGATTAAAGCTAGCAGAGAAATCAAGCTCGGCCAGGTACTTTCCTGTATACTGGGATGATGCTGCAAGATGGCCCTCGTGCCTACAAAACACCTATAGCAGCATGGCGCACTTGGTAACTGGCCAGTATCCTAGTCTGAAACCTATCCAGTTTGCCCTCCGCGGAAGTCGTTGCTCTTGCGTGGAAATTATACGACGTTCATCCCTGGAGCTGCGAGTGTACTGACTTGGGCCGAATCAGCGGTTTGCAATAGACAATGGCATAAGTCCCATGGCTGCCGAGGCAAATACAGACAACATCACCGGGACCCAAGCGTTGCAGAGCCGGACCCAAGAGTGCAGAAGACAAGCGGACCGCACAAACTTGGTCTCAGGGTCTAGATATACCGCCCTCAGGAAACCTTGTTATGAGTACTGTTTGGTTCTTTGCAAAAGAGATCCGCTGTTGTCTTTTTATGGCATCTCATAATCACGCCGGTGAATTTCAACAAGTTGCAATGAATTTCTTCTTGAACGATGACATGGGAGATATTTGCTGGGCAACCCACTCTCGAGTTCTCGGGTCTCGACATGTGCCATGTCGGGATGCCAACCTCGGACTCCCAACGCCGACCACATGGGCTGGCTTTTCCTTGTGTCAGCCAGATCCAAGGCGGCATGGTCAAACGTGGGGTGTGATGATGACGATCTGCGCCAGCTAATGCAGATGAAGGCTAGTCCAGACTATCATGGTGGGGACGGCAATGGCAATGGCAATGGATGGATAATGGATGCGGGGAAAGTGCAGACATGTCGTTGGAGAAAGTCAAAGCGTGTCTGGTGGATCGATGTTCCCCCTTGGTAGCCAGTTAGTGCCATGGTCTTTCCAGTCGGTTATTCGAGACAACGCTGTTGGCGGAAGGAAAAGTGAACTAGTACGAAAACATGAGTGAGTCGCGGCCTCGACGATGCGAACCTCTCGCTGATGTTGAGAGAGGGCATACATACATGTATGGACTGGTCTAAGCTTGCCTGCCCGGTGATTGCCACATCTCGGGTGTTTTTTTTGATTTTTGATTTCCTTTAGGAAGAAATAAAGGGAGTCACTCAATTTTGTTTTCATCTTCACCACCAAGGAAGGCGTCATGTCATCAACAACCCAACTGAGATTCCGTGCATAAACAAAACCAACATGCTCGCAACCCAAGCAATGTCTGCTGACCCAGCTCGGCAAGAGCTTTATTCTGATTTCAACCGTATGTGCTGCCATACAGCCATCCATGTATTAGTCATTCTCCTCCATGATGTCACTTGGTCTCCAAGCTTACCCGCGACTGATCGTGTGTTTGACCACAGAGTTCCATTTCCCTTATCGACCATCCTCGGACGCCAGCATTTGGCCAGAACTTCCAGAGCACCAGCCGTATAGCCGCTCATCACGGGCCTTGGCTGGCCAGTTTGAATTTGCGAATCAAATGAACTTTCTGGCCAACGTGAATACACCTTTCTCTAACCAGGCATCATCATCATCATCATCATCATCATCATATGCTCACTCACACAAGTTCCGTCAAGATGATGAGATATGGGCGACCGAAAAGGTCATACATGGTTCGCAATCACTGTCTGGGTCACCGCCGTTGCCCCCCTCGTCACCCCACGAACAGCAATCACAGGGTTATCGAAGGTCAATCGATGATGCAATGGCAGACACCGCTGCCCGACCGAATGTTGACCAGCGCGGTGTGCATCAAGCCAGCGTCTCCAACTCACCGGTCGAAGATGAAGCAATGCAATTCCATTGCTTTCCACTTGGACACATGAGACATCAGTCATCTCTGGATTTCGGAGAGGATCTTCTTCGCAACAGTCATGACACGGTCAACGAAAACATTTTTGCCGACTGGTGCTGGGGTCGAGGCGAACGACCCGTGAGTAGATCAACACACGGGAGTCGGGTTGAATGGGGGACAGACTCTGCCTTTGCAACTCCCAGGGGCTCCATCGCCACAGAGGGCGACGATGATGGGGTGAATAATTCGAGGCTCTTCTCCCATGTCGAGTTTGCCGAGAACAGGGAAGGCATCATGTCTCCTCGAAGCGGGCCCTCGGCGCCGCAAAGGGCCTTCTCGAACGACTTCTACAAGCTCAAGACGGGAACGCCGTCAACAACACTCGGCAACCAACAGACGGCTTGGCCGGTGCTGCGGACACGAGCGAGCCCGATGGAGGGGGATTTGCTCTCAAATTATACCTATCGAGCCATGTCATTGGAATACCTAGGATCTGCATTCCACGACCAGAAGGGTTTCGCGACCGTCGGTCCTCGGCGTCAGAAACTGACGGAAGAGCAAAAGCGACGCAATCACATTCTTCATGAGCAAAAGCGACGTGCAATGATCAAGGATGGATTCGATGACTTGCTCAAACTCGTGCCAGGCGTCAAAGACCGCGGGCTTAGCAAATCTGCCATTCTGCTCAAAGCTGCCGAGTGGCTGGAAGCGCTGATATGCGGGAACAAGATGCTTGGTGCGCAGGCCCGGAGTCTAAATGGTGTCAATGGTGTCGATTGTGTTGTTGGTGTTGTTGAAGGGACGGTTTCGAGCTGTGTTGGCCGTCAGAAAAGGCATCGGCGAGCCTCACGTCGTATATAATTCAAAAGAAGCACAACCAAGACATGATTGCCATTTCAAAGCATTGGTTTATTTCGCGCCCGTGTGGTATCTACACATCATCCCACTGTACGGAGTATAATTGATGAATGTCCAGCTACGTTGAATGGAGCACATGTTACTCCGTGCTCCGTATGTACATGTACATATAGAGCTGCAGCATTTCTCGCCCCGCAAAGGGGCCTTTGGGGCCGGGGTGGGGGAACCAAAAGCAGTCATGAGTTGCGACTGGCTGGCTGTGGCGGGGAACCGAGCGAGTGCCACGGCACCCCACCCCGACAGCCCCCCAGTTGGATTCTCTCGGCCGGTACGATGCGCCATGCACCGTGCGCCACTCCGATTTACATCCATATTCCTGAATCCTGACCCATAACAATGCACGATGCACCGCACAGTCGTTTCGGCAATTTGAAGCGCATATATACGGTTTCACGCCAGACAACGACAACCTCAGACACCAGGAGTCAACCCTGATATTTTCTCGTGATGCAGCAATGCAGCGTGTTTTATCGAATACCCATATTACCCGGTTGTTGTATGTCGGGGAGGGGGAGGGCTTCATGGCATATGATGATGGGTGAATCCCAGGATTGACGGCTATATAAACGTACGAGTGAGCCAAGTGATTCAATCAAGAATCGATCAAGTCCAAGTCGTCGATATATCGAGTATACATACTATCAGATCCTCCTATCAAACCCCTTACTTACAAGTCACCACCACCACCAAGATGAAGTTCTCCAGCCCCATTGTCGTCCTCGCTGCCGTTTCCGGAGCATACAGCTCCGCTGTTCCGCGAGACCTGAAATCCATCACCGGTGTTCTCGCCAGTGTCCAGAATAACATTGATAAGCTGGATAACGCCGTCAAGGCCATGGGCACCGGCACCAACACCAAGGAAGTCCTGGAAGCATCTCAGACACTCATCGATGGTTTCAATACCGGCACGCAGACCGTGAAGGCCAGCAAGGAGCTCAGTTTTTTCGACGCGATCGGGCTGCTCAACCCTGTGCAGGACCTGAAGAAGCACGCGCAAACGCTGGTCACCGACCTCAAGGGAAAGAAGGCGCAGTTTCAGACCCAACGTCTCTGTGATACCGTTCGTAAAGAGGTCAATAGCATCGACTCCAACAGCCATGGCTTGATCGATGCCACCGTGTCAAAGGTTCCCGAGGCCGCACAGGGCATTGCGAAGGGGCAGGCGCAGGGAATCATCGACGTCTTGAACGACGCAAAGGAGGCCTTCTCGGAGAATAACTGCCACAATGCTTGAGGGAAAAGGTTGTGAAATGATTGACGATGACTAGATTTATATCTACAAACATACATACCTGCACATTGTTCAATTCAGACATCGCTGGTTACCAGTTGTCGTTCGATGGCTCGGTCGCTGGGAGTTGGTTGCTAGGGCTTTTCCGTAGCTATTTATCAATCAGTACAGACATACTTTACTTGCACGATATCTCTTCTCACAACGTAGTGTCTTGTCACGACTGTTTGATGACGTCAAGAACTTCGTTTGTATGTTGCAGGCAGGTTGTAAGACGCTAGTGGCAGCTCCACAAGGTCCTGAAAGCATTTGTAAGGTGCAATGATAGCAGCGGCTAGCATTGGCGGATCTTTTGGTCTATTGGGAGTCTTTGCACACCTTCTAGGGCTCTGACACAGGTCTGCTTTGTAACTCTTAGGGATTGTTAAGACAAGTTCTATATCAAATATTAAGCGTGCATGCTATGTACCTTTAACTCTCATGTTTTGACTAGATGCTGAGCCCTGTTAGTACGGCATTGAGCCTTAGGATTTTAAAGGGGATTGGGCGAGACACACACACACACAAACACACACATCACGCGCGGATCGTTTATTTAGCAAGTGTAAAATTAAGATGAAATCATTTCTTGATTTGACTAATTAATTCAACATGACTCTTCTTGCCCAAGCAGAGAAGCGCGTAAATTACAGAAATGAAAAAAGACTCCTCCCTTCCTCCGGCCCGGGAGGAATCCACCGCGAGGAACCGATGGAACCGATGGAACAGGGACAAGAATACATCCTTAACATTTACATGACGAGGGCGGCAACAGCCAAGGCAAAGGCTCCGGCAGGCGCAAAGGCAGCGGCTCCAGCCGTAACGGGGGAGTTGGTGCCTGTGGGTTTAACGGGGAGGCCGCCAGTGCCGGTGGCGGTGGTGGCGGGCGTGGTGGCGCACCCGGCGGCGGGTGTAGTGGCGGGCGTAGTGGCGGCTCCAGGGGCCGAGGCGGCGGAGGAGGTGGCTGCGGAGGAGGCGGGGCTAGAGGCGGGGCCAGAAGCAGACGGGGGCTTTGCGGGGCCAGAAGCGCTGTTCTTGCAGTTCTGCTCGGAGAAATCCTCCTGCGACTGCTTCAGCACCTTGATGAGCCCGGCAGACAGCTGGTTGGCAATGTCGCGCGCCTCCTCGGGAACCTTGCTCACGACGGCCTTGATCAGGCTCTGGGACTGCTCGTTGATGGACGAGGTCTGCGTGCGGACCGCGTCGCAGTAACCCAGCTTCTCCACCTTTTCCCTGATGCCCTTGAGGTCATCCACAAGACCCTGACTGATCTTGGAGAGTTCCTGCACGGGCCCGGTCAGGGTTACGGCGTCGGTGAGCGACAGTTGGCTGGAGCCCTCGACCTTGCTCTTGCCGCTCTTGAGGGCCTCGATGAACGAGTTGGAGGCCTTGAGCAACGGCTCGGGGTCGTTGCCTGCGGACTTGACCGCCGTGTCCAGCTTCTGCACCTCCGACTTGACACTGTCCAGGACACTGATGATGGCGGACGCATCGCGCTTGACCGCGGACAACGGCTGGCGGGCCAGAGCCTCGGCGGCAAAGCAGACCATGACGGCGGAGAACTTCATTTTTGACGTTTAGGCTGGGTTGATCGAATAAACGAGTGGGGGGGACTTGGCGTGGCAGCTTATCGTCCAAATGTAGGAAGAGAAGGGAGGGAGATGGTGGTGGAGTTGTTGGTGGGAAAGGAATGGGGAAGATCAATCGGGGGCGACTTTATATAATACCATAGTCAGAGTCCCCAGACGGGCCTCAGACGGGCCCCAGAAGTGGCAATGGGGTGCAGACTGGCTCGGTCACGGCTTCGATTACAGGGGAACAATGGCCAAACGGTTTTTCGTCATGACATATGTCTCCATGCCTGGCGTACCGAGGCGCACTGCACCCGACCAGACTTGTGTTTCCGTCGCTGGAGTTGTCATGCACATCGCGGACATGGATGGCTAACCCTGCCCGGCCCCGGGGGTGGGTTGCTAATTGGTCGCGTTGATGTCGGCCTTTACATGTACATCTAATAGTAGTAATATTACCCCAAGGTGGTGCTGGACAGACATGCTGCGACCATGTCTCGCCACTGCACGGACTGAGAATGTCGCAAAGCAATACATGTACATGTACATGTTGTAAGTGTGTAGGGGTCCACGGTGAAGAAATGTCTTCACCATTCTGTACAAGTTACCCGCTTGGTTTCAAATGTACAATTACGCTAGCAACTGCAGCGTCTTTAGATACAATTATTCCGGAACATTTGCATAATTGCTCATCAACATTGCATCTCACCAAGAAGCATAACCAATTCATGTCTTTCTGACTTGCTGACTTGCTGACTTGTGGATGAGTTGCCTGTGTTCGTATTCCGTATCTGTTAAAGATACAAAGTAGCCACAAGTACATGTGTAACATCTGGTGAATAACTGTATAGGGGAAAATGCCTAAATATGCTACGCTCTTGGGCCCTCACCGGCGGCTCACAAGCAATATGCAGATGAAACAGTTGTGATCATTGATATAACCCCCCCGTTACACTGCCAGAGTCAAAACAAGGCACGTCAATATGTCACTGAATGTAAAGTCATACAATTTCTCCCCTGTCCATAAGAAAAAATCAAGCTTCTTCTTGTGTTCCCCTGCACCAACATTGCAAGTTATTCCAGGGCAGGGGCTAGGGTCCCTGGTTGGTGGTGCCACCCCCCTTATAAGCACTACCTAGTACACGGGCCTACAACGACCATGGCACCTCGTTTTACTCACATTACATACTTCTCGTATGTACATATTTCTTGCCCCCCGCATTTCACATGTGCCGCAAGTCTCATCCTCAGAAGTTGTCGACATTTGATGCCGGATTTGATGCCGGCATGGCGTGCATACTCCGTACTCTGTACTTGTGTGAAGGATTTTTTTGGTAGATAAATTTATAAACTACAAACTACCCTAGAACCGAAGAATTTCCTTGTTGTTGAGAAGAAAGTTTGCCGATTTACTTCGAAAGTCATCATTTAGAAGCTCTGTGGTGTCATTTTTGAACCACATTAGCTTGTTACCTTGAACCCATCTCGGCCAGTTGGTCAACCCTGAGACTGCCAATGTTTGGATCTTGATTGTGGAGAAAATTGAAGTAGTAGGTCCGGCCGTCCTTGACAGATTGGCTAGGCTTCTCGTTGTAGAAGAGTTCCTTGACGTCGGCCATATGGAACGTGCCGAGAAGTGGTGTTCCGTGATTGTAGGAAGCAAGATACGACCAGGTCGGCATATCAGACTTGACTACGCTTGCGAGAGTAAGCAGAAGCCGCCGGGTCAAGGTGAACACCAAGTCGCCGAGTAGCGCGGCAAGTCGCTTATAACCAGGATAGATCTCGTTGTCGTTTCCGGTTCGGAAAGGGCTGCCATCGGAGGGATCGCTGCTATACGTTTCAAGCAGCGCCTTCAGCTGGTCTTTGGTCGCGTGAGAGAAGTATCTCTCCGAGAGGTAGTCAACTACCGACTGGGGGGTTGTGAGATTTCTCTGGAAAAGCGCAAATAATGTGCCCTCATCTTCCAAGTCGCCAATGATGGTTGGGACGCTATGAAAATCGCCTGCCATTCCTTGGTCGTCCGGGCTCTCCACAAGCACTTTACCGTCTGGTCGAGGCAGATAGGATAAAGCTAGTGAATTATATGATAAAACTGCAGGCTCGCTCGCGACGGCATTGTAGAACTTGGTGAATGGGAGCTGGCGAAGGCATTCGTGAGTGGTTTTTGAACCTTGACAACCCGCACGCCGCACCACCCTATCATAAACTGCTTGAGCCTTCGGGCAGTCAACTGGGTTGGCTGGTATGATGCTGCCAGAGTTCATGATGGCTCCGCGGAACAGGCTCTTGCCCTTGTAAGTGGCGTTGCCCTTGAAGAGAAGCATCTGATCCATGACTGAGATGCTGCCGGCGGATTCGCCCCAGATAGTTACCTTTTCAGGGTCCCCTCCAAAGGCAGCAATATTATCAGCAACCCACTGCAGTCCAAGTCGTTGATCAAGCAGACCCAGGTTCGCTGCACCATCCCGAAGAACCTCTTTTCCCGGAAGAAAGCCAAAGCCATTGAGACGATAATTGACCGCCACGAAAACAAATGGCTGCTTCTGAGGCAGGGCTGTGGCATAAAGATTGGCTGCATCGTACAGATGGCTTCCTCCAAACGTTAAGCCCCCTCCAAAAATCCAGAAGAGAACGGGCAACTTGTCTCCAGCCCTGGTGCCCGATGGTCTCTCCACGTTCAGTGTGAGGCAATCTTCCTGTCCGATAGGCTTCTCCAGTGGTTTCCCATACATTTGAGGACATTCAGCCGCCTGTCTGGTACCATCCAAGTTCTCGAGCGTGCCGGAGAATTTCTGGGGAGTCTCAGCCGCAGATCCCCGACGGGGGGTTTCGCGTATGGGATCGCATTGAACGACTCCCTTCCCTGGATGACTTTGCCGACGACAGAGCCGCGAGAGAATTCGACGGCGACAGTATCGGATCTGGGGACCGAACAATCAGGCACTGGTGAGGCGGCATAGGCAGCGGCAGCGGCAGCGGCGTACAAGCTCCCAAGTGAAATAAGCGATAGTTTTAGCCCCATTTTCCGAGCAACCCTGAAAGACACGATAATACCCCAAGATTACGAACAGCTTGAGTCAATGGGGGATGGAGGCAGATAAGTCGTCAACTAACAATCGTGTGCGGAGATGCTGCACTTGCCTTCACAAGTGACCTCGGGCCGCAAGCCGACACGCGCTTGGAAGCAAGCACGCATGGATCTCGACCCTCAGTCGGAGCCGGAGTCATGTAGCATTCTTTGTTGCTCATGTGTTCCCGTGTGATAAACGACCATTCCTGAAAGAATAACGCCCCTCCCGGGTAGGGCAGCCCCAAGATTCTTTCCATGCTGTTTTTCTGAGCAAAGACTCAGAAATGAGAATGCGCCACACCTCTTTTCAAACCCGGCTTGCGAAGTGACAAGGGTGGGCGGCCCATGTCGAGGAACACACGTGTCAATCATCAGTGGCGTCTTGCCTGTGTAGCATCTTGATGCAGTTGCCGGAAAGTGCGGTCACTGGTGGGTTAGTGATTTCCCAGCCGCCGAACCGTGGTCACTCATCGTTTAAAAACGTCAAATTTGCCGAGGATGTGCAAAATAAACCAGCCCCATTGGGATGAGATTCCGTCTTCTATTTCCCTTTGCAGCGGTCCAAGACCCAACCAACACTTTTGCTGCAGTCCAACGGCTGCCGTGATGTAGGTAGGGAAGGCTGCCCACAGCCCTGCACTGGAGAGCAAATCAATATTAGAATATTCCAGCAACGGTTAGCTGGGATACGGCGCACGAACAAAACTGACATGTCACATTTGGTTAAAATAAAGCCCACGCTCAGGCTGGTCGCTTCCCGCACCACCAACATCTTGTGTACTGAATGAAGAGCTTCGTAATAGAAGTTTGCGCCTCCATGATAAACACCGCAGACAGTATGTGCGGTCTAGAGTGATAAATCCTGTGGTTCTGGAACAAGCCAGCGGTAAATTCTCACAAGGTCAAGTGTAGATTCATCATGCGGAATACTGATGATTCTAGAACTAGCATCTCTCCTTTAGTGAAACCATCGCTTTTTTTTTTCTTTTTTTAAACCTTAGCCAGCTAACTATTAGTAAAAGCCTTTTACATCTACAATCTCTGTGTGGATCCTTTCTGCCAAGATGTGCACAATGGCTTATTCTAGCTCTTGCTACCCTAAGCCAACATGACTAAGAGCAATTAAGGAGACGTTTTGCACTCCATTAAACATATAGAGAATAATATAAAAAAAATTATTTTCTAGATATTGCCAGGTTCGTGTACACCGGAAGGTGGATATATCTCCGCATGAAAGAGAAGTTGAAATACTCTTGTTTGTTGCCTCACTCATTAGAAAATTCGTGCGACGAGCTTGCCAAATAGGTTCAATATTCAAATGGGGTTTTTACAGAAGGAGGTGCTTGATAAACACTCTGCATGAGGAAGGGGGAATCACGTTAATCCATGCTGCGAGGTATGCGTCGGCGGGTGCTGAATTGAACCCGTCTGTGTGCGCGCTGGGTTGCTAATGGCGAAAGAAGCAAAACTTCGAACGAATTTGAGTTTGACTGTGGTCGCGAACTATGACTATATCGTACGCTAACACAGCCACAAAGTTTATTGCTAACTTGACTCTAACGTTATAGCCCCTACATTCGTAACCTGAAAGCTTATTCTTACCTACATTAAGTCATACCTTTATTTTACTACAAATTTATTACTATTGTCCCTATTATTTATGTATTAATTTCTACACTAGCTAGGTATTACTAGCAATCCTATTATCTTTCCAAACCAGATGCATTTGCCACGACCAATGAGCAAAAAAAGAAAAAAATAATAAAAATTCAATAAACACTCTGCATTATCATTATCGATTTGAGACTAGTTTGAGCATGTACAGATTCCCAAGGAAGCTTATGACAATTTTTTCTTTGTATTTGCTTGTCAAATGTCGTTGTCTGTGACTTGCTCATCATACCATGATATCTCGCGGCGTCCATACCTCATTGACGACGGAGGCCAGCTCCTGCAAGGTCCTTCGATCGCGGGGCACTGTGTGACCTTTGCCGTGGTCAAACAATAAGGCAGAATCCTCGTCGCACATGCTAAACAGTGCCATTTCTCCATCAAGATAGGGATCGTTGCAGCCGACGACATGGCAAGTTGGAATGTCTATGACGTTCTCGCACTCGTCGGCAAGGAGAAATTCCAATTTCTCACCCGCAAGACGGACTGGTGGCCAGCCAGCGAAGAAAACTGCGTTCTTTAGGACTGTTAGCGGAACAAACGATGGTCAAGGTAGGGTCCTTGTTCATCTCGAATGACATGCCTTGATTCGCCGGGGACGCCCCTCCTCCTCGAATCGGCGCTTCTCTTCCAATATCAAGCTGGCGGCCACCGTGGCACCTTCAGAGTAGCCAACTATGTCCTGAAGAAATTAGAAGACGGAACTCGAGTCTCATTTGTATAGCGTGCGCCTTCTTACAGTGATTTCTGGATCGTCATCCAGAAGTTGAATCAGTCTCTCCATGGTGTTCTTTACTGGTCGAGCACCGTATTGCATCTGATCGCCAAGCAACTTTCGTAGTGTCTCCTCGGCCGTAGCTCCTTGAGGAAATTCACGAAGCTTTAATAGAAGATCATCTAGCACACTGACACCGTCATAATCAATGAATCTGTATAGCGGCCCAGGGCCAAAGTATTCATCGAACCCAGGTGGTGGCGTTGCATCATGGTCGCCGTTGATCCACTTGAACCGCTCTGAACCGGCCTTTTGTATCGCGTCTACGAAAGGGCCCAATTGAGTTCTAAAATGCTGTTCATTTAATTAGTAACTAGGCCAAAAACCTCCCCGGAGTGGCGCATACCGACGCACTACCATACGCGCCGTGAAGGCAGAGGATGGTCATGGTGATTGTGAAGCTGGTAGTGGTTGGTGTTTGGGTTTGAGCGAAGATGATCTGAGTCACTGCGTGTAATGAATGTATGCCTGCAGGTGAAAGGACGTGGGAGGTTTTATCAGAGAACCATGGACGGTTGGTGGCTATCATTTATCCTGTAGAGCATAGTCACAGCATCATCATCACAAGTTTGGCTTTCACAAGCTCCATGTCATTTCGCACGTTTGGTCCGATAAGGAGAAGTGAACCGTGCATCAGAATGCGGAGCGGAGACAATACGGGATATTGATTGCATCCTGCATCCTGCATCCTGTCTTCCCCTCGCACATGATCCTAGAGCACAGATTTGATAATTTCCATAAGTACACTACAACCCTGAATTATTTTACAAATTTATATAACACGAGCTAATCAGGCGTTAAACAGTAGATAGGGCAGCGGGGGGCTAGGATTAGTAGGTACCTTGAATTTTCAGTGATTTAAGGAGAAAAAGATGTATTTGCTGTCCTATGTGGAGCAAGTAGATTTGTAAAACCATTCAGGGGTTATGTTGTAATTGTTACTCTACCAGAGGCGCGCCAAGTCGAGTAAAGAGACATCAATTGATGTCCGTGGACTACTTCTTGGCGTTCTCGATCATCTGCCGAGGCCCGGAGTTGTTGATCCCTCGTCAGAGGACTGAGTGCCAGGATCCAGGGGTCGAGACGCGTAGTGACGCCACATGGCACATGGCTGCTGCACTAGCCTCGATTCACAGACAATCGAATCTCTTCTAGTGCCGGCGAGGCAAGGCTAGGCCCCCGGAGTTGAAGAAGCGGGCCTCCCCAGTCCAATTGATCCAATCTGGGGCACCAATGAGATTGGCCAAAAGATGAAAGAGTACATGGCTGCGACATAACGTGGCAAGGATACGGAGTATCTACGGAGTGCATCGTACACATGGTGGATGATGGAGCTCTATTAGGGCAAAACACCGTCTGCTCAACGCCATTTACTGGCACGCGGTCACGCGGTGACGAATTATTAAGTCAGTCATTGGGCGAGCTATCACAAGAGCTCAATGGCTCGCTCAATTGGCTCGTCTGGCGCCCGGCCCAGGAAGCCTCGGTGGCACGACGGTGGACATATTACCATACCAAGTGGCTTGTGATCCCATGTGAGGATCCAGAACAAAATTACATGGTTGTGGAACAGACCAAGGAATACGGAAATGTAACCCTGGCGGCTGCATCGATTCACTCTGCCTACATGGGTCAAAGTGTTGTAGAAATTGTAGTGATGCCGACACTGTCTTGTCAGAGGGTCAGGTGGCAAGGTTGGTGAACTTTAAAGAGAACGAAGGGAAAACAGCAACAAGCTGGGGAAGGGAGGGGTGGCCATTTAAAAGACCTTTCTGTCCGCAATACAGAGCGACCGTCGTCGTCACATATCAAAGCAGCCGATGTGGTCTGTATATACGCGTATACATACATACATACATACATACATACATATTTCTATAGTCCTCTATTTCTCTATACCCTTTTTCCTTTTCCTTTATTTTGATACCCCAGTTATACGCCAAAAAATACAAACCACATCATGTCTGCGCCGGAGCGAATTGCCATCGTCGGCATGTCATGCCGCCTATCGGGCGGCGTGACATCTCCAGAAGACCTTTGGACAATGATATCTCGTTCCAGAGACGGTTGGGGTCCAATTCCCGAGAATAGGTTCTCTATCGATGCATTTTACCATCCGAATCCCCAGAAGAAGGGCTGTTTCAACGTGAAAAGCGGCTATTTCCTGGACAAGGATTTGTCACAGTTTGACGCACCATTTTTCAATATAACAGAGCAGGAAGCAATCGCAATGGGTAGGGTGCAGTCGACAACCAACCACCGTTGCTACATGACGTCACTGACTAATACGGCATAGATCCACAACAACGGCAATTGTTGGCATGCACATACGAAGCGCTCGAGAGCGCGGGAATTCCCAAGGAGAGCCTCTCCGGTGCGAGCGTTGGCGTCTTTGCGGGAGCGAATACCTCGAGCTACAGAATGGGCACGCTACGGGACTTGAATCAAGTACCTCTGTTCGACTCCACTGGCAACCATCAGTCTATACAGGCCGCTCGAATCTCCCATTACTTCAACTTTCGTGGACCATGTCTCTCGATAGACACGGCTTGTTCATCCAGCCTGTACGCGTTGCATGCGGCTGTGCAAAGCCTTCGTTCTGGCGAGACCAAGTTGGCCATTGTGGCAGGCTGCAGCTTACACTTACAACCTGACGATATGATTTCCATGTCAATGCTAGGGTAAATTTCAGCGCACTCGTACTCGTACTCGTACTCTGTACACATTTCTGACGGTTTTTTTCTTCAGGATATTCAACAATCATGGAAAGACATTCTCTTTCGATCACCGGGCAAAATCTGGGTTCGCCCGAGGCGAGGGCGTCGGTTGTCTTGTGTTGAAACCACTTGAGCAGGCTCTGAAGGACAACGACAAGATAAGATGCATAATTACCAACACTGGTACGAACCAGGATGGCAAAACAGTTGGTATGTTTGTACATGGCCACGTCCTGATGTGACTAGTTGACTAATTGCCTTGAAGGTTTATCGACTCCAAGCGGCGAAGCACAAGAACAGTTGATCCGAGAAGTTTACGAGCGAGCGAATATATCACCGAAGGATACCGGATTCATTGAAGCTCATGGGACGGGGACGAAAGTGGGCGATCCCATCGAAGCCCATGCCTTGCACCGAGTGTTTGGTGATGGCCGAACAAAGCGAGCACCGCTATTCATGGGTTCAGTCAAGTCCAACATAGGTCACTTGGAGAATGCGAGTGGCATCATCTCCATCATCAAAGCATGCCTTATGCTTGAGAAGGGCTTTATACTGCCTAATGTCAACTTCGAGAAAGCGAATGAGGCGATCCCGCTGGAGCAGTGGAATGTCAAGGTACCTGTGACCCTTCGTCCATGGCCAAAGGACAAACGCTTCATCAGCATCAACAACTTTGGTTTCGGTGGATCAAACGCATACGCAGTATTGGAGAGGTTGCCGCCATCCTTGCTTGACTCGGCAGGCGGCGGCAAAAGTGGCCCGAAGCTGTTCGTTTTGTCTGCGAATGACGAAATCTCTGTCAAAAGCATGGCAGTCTCAGCTCGGCGTCTACCTTGAGCAACATCCAGAAATCTTCGAGAAGCGCATCTTCAACGACATTGCCTACACCTTGTGCGAGAGAAGGTCACATTTTCCCTGGCGACTTGCCATCACAGCGGCATCCTCCAACGACCTCGCCATCGCGCTAAACAGTGCTACAAGTCTGCCAAGACGAGCCGTTTCCAACAATCTCAGAATCGGTTTCGTTTACACTGGCCAGGGCGCTCAGTGGGCGCAGATGGGCCTAGAGCTCATGGACGTCTATCCCGTTTTTGCCAGCACGATGCATGCCGCAGCGGCGTGTCTGGAGAAGCTGGGAGCCGAGTTTTCGCTGGTCGACGAGCTTTTCAAGGCCAAGGACGAGTCCAACATTGGTCTGGCATACTTGTCTCAGCCATCATGCACGGCTGTTCAGCTTGCCCTGACTGATTTGTTGTCGTCGTGGGGTGTGAAGCCAAAGATGGTTATCGGGCACTCCAGTGGCGAAATCGCCGCAGCGTATGCCGCCGGAGCCATCACACTTGACGATGCCATGTCGGCCGCGTACCACAGAGGGCAGATGGCGATTTTGTCCAAGACGCGACATCCAGAGCTCAAAGGAGAAATGCTGGCCGTCGGGTGTGACGCGAAAGACGTACAGCAACGAATCAAGCTCTTGGGGCTGTACGGATTGACCGCGGCGTGTCACAACTCACCAAGTTCGACAACGGTATCAGGCGACGACAAGGAAATCGACCAGCTTGCTGCCGAGCTCGAAAGGGACGGGGTTTTCAACCGCAAATTGCGAGTTGATGTCGCATACCACTCACCGCACATGGGACTCGTCGCAGAAGATTATCTCGATGCCATCAAGGACATGACGCCAAGAGCCTGCAAGCCGGATGTGGCATTCTACTCGTCCCTTGTTGGAAAGTACAACGATTCCGAGGAACTGGGTCCATCATACTGGGTGAACAACCTGGTCAAGCCTGTGCTTTTCTCGTCGGCGCTCCAGGCCATGTACGAGAAGGAGAAACCAGACGTCGTCATCGAGATCGGACCGCACTCGGCACTCGAGGGCCCCATCAAGCAGACGCTGCGAGCAATCGGTCCCCAAGCTGTCGGCGATGTTGGATATCTTCCGACACTCGTCCGAAACCAAAACAGCGCCGTCGCGTTGATCGATCTCGCCGGGAAGCTGTTCTTGCAAGGACATGCCGTCAAGTTTGGGGAAATCAATCAGACCAACACCGCGGAAAGGCCAAACCTCATCACCGACTTCCCTCCATATCCATGGCACAGGAGCAGCTACTGGTACGAGTCGCGCGCTAGCAAACAGCACCGCCTCAAGCCGTTTGTTCGACATGATATCCTCGGCACACTCGATCACAGCTACACAGACTCGGAGCTCACATGGCGCAATGTGCTGTCTCTCGATGACGTGCCGTGGCTCAAGGATCACCGCATGCAGTCCCTAGTGACGTTCCCATTGACCGGCTACCTTTGCATGGCTGTCGAGGCTGCATGCCAGCGAGCACAGCTTCGGCACACGCAAATCAAAGACATGGGCTCCTTTCATCTGCGGGAGGTCCAAGCGTCCAAAGCTCTGATCATGGACAGCGCGACGGCTTACGAGACTGTCGTTAGTCTTAGGCCATATACCGAGGGCACCAGGTCACTGTCCAACGACTGGGATGAATTCTTCATCTCCTCCTGGTCTCCCAACCGGGGCTGGCTCGAGCACTGCCGCGGTTTGGTCTCGGTCAAGAAGCCGCGTGGTGCCAATGCCGTGAACTCTTCAAGATTCCAGGCCGCCTACACTCGACGCACGGAAGCCCATGCTGCTGGCCAGGGAGTCCCCGTTGCCCTCGACGCAATGTACACGGAGCTTGCTGCCCGCGGAGCCGAGTACGGCCACGCTTTCTACAACACTGCCAAACATTTGACCCTGCGAGGCGACTACTGTTTTGGGATGGCGACTGTCATCGACACCGCCTCATCCATGCCTTGGCGACATGAGACACCTTGCAAAGTGCCGACGTCTTTCATGGACATGATTTTACAAGCCATATTTCCCATCCTGGGTGCAGGATCTGGTACAATGCCATCCCTTTTCATGCCATCAGCTATAGGCAGCATTGAAATTAGCACGGCTTTCCCCCATGCCCCGGGCGAAATGGTTGAGACCATCGTCCATGGCTACACGGATCGCTCCAGCCATGGGCCGTCGGAATACAACGTCGAGGCATGGCACCCTTCGTGTGTAGAGCCCGTCGTCACAGTGGAGGGATTCAAGATGAGCCCCGTGAACAGCGACCTCGGCGAAGAGCACAAGCCCAGGTCATTATGCTACAAGATTCAGTGGGAAGCTGTTCATCGCAGTTGCGCGTCACCAAACCCAGTTGTGACGAATGGCGTCCACGACAAGAGTGAACCGTCAGCCAGTCATGTTGAAGCATCTCAAAACCATCATGTTGAATCGCTTTCGCAAGTGGTGAACGGGTTGGTCCACAGTACCAATGGCATCAATGGCCATCACTCAACGGCGGCAACGCAGCCCTCATCGTCCTCATCCAGTAGTGCTAAGGGGGCGAAGGTGGTTGTTGTCACCGATAGAGTCCAAACCGACGCTTTGGTGAGCTCGCTTCTACTGAAAGTGGAACGACTTACAGGTGTGGAGGCCGAAGTCTGCCCATTCGCTCAACTTCAACCAGATTCGTCATCCCATTATATTTGTCTAGACGAGATGGACCATTCATTGCTTTCCAAAATGACAGATTCGACATTTTCAACGCTGCAAAATCTTTTGCTCCAATGTTTGTCAGTCCTTTGGGTGACCTCGGGCGTCTATAGTGCTGCCTCAAATCCGGAAAGAAATGTGGCTCAGGGTATCTTCAGAAGTGTGAGATCTGAAACAACCAAGGCGCTGGCTACGGTGGACATGGATCCAAACTCGTCGCTCGATACTTCCTCGCAAGCTGAACTGATTCTTTTTGCATTCGAAACGTACACAGATACTCCACAGGATGGTGCACCTCTGCATTTTGAATTCTACGAACAGAATGGTCAGCTTGCCGTCCCTCGAATCACGCCAGACGACACTCTCAACACGAGCATATTCCGCAAAACTCGGCCTCTGCTACCATATGAGCAGAACTTTCAGCAAGTCGACAGAAGGCTCAAAATGATAGTGGGCACCGCAGGCGCTCTTGATTCTCTCTTCTGGACAGATGATCCGGTATCAGCTTTGGCTGACGATGAGATTGAAATTCATGTAGCCTGCACTGGCATCAACTTCAAGGATGTCGTCATCGCAATGGGACAGCTCCCCGGTCCTTACATCGGGGTTGAATGTAGCGGCGTCGTGGCCCGGATAGGCTCCAAAGTCACCTCCCTGGCTATTGGGGATCGCGTCTGCGCCGTCCCTTTCGGTTCTTATGGAACCTTTGCTCGCTGCCGCGCCAGTAGCGCTGCCGTCATACCGCGAGATATGTCGTTTGGAATCGCTGCCTCGATTCCCGTGGTATACTGTACAGCTTACTACGCTATTGTCGATTTGGCCCAACTTCAACCCGGGGAGTCTATTCTTATTCATGCAGCGTCGGGCGGCGTTGGCCAGGCTGCGATCCAGCTAGCGCAGATGATCGGTGCCGAGATATATGCCACGGTTGGTTCTGCGGAGAAGAAGCAGCTTCTCGTTGATTCATATGGGATCCCTGAATCTCGAGTGTTGTACAGTCGGGATAGCGAATTCGGCCCTGCGGTCCTCTATGCCACCGGGGGCAGAGGTGTTGACGTCGTAATCAACTCCCTGGCTGGCGACCTATTGCGGGAATCGTGGGCCAGCTTGGCCCCCTTTGGACGCTTTATTGAGATCGGCAAGAGAGACATTACGTCCAACAGCCGACTTGACATGATCAAGTTCGATTCAAATTGTACCTTCAGCTCAGTTGACTTGACGCTTGTCGCTACTGAGCGACCAAAACTGATGAGTCGAATTATGAGCAATGTCATGAATTTGGTGAGACGGAAGATAATTTGCCCAATTGGCCCCATCATGGAAACAACGATGGATCAGGTTGAAATCTCTCTCAGAAAATTGCCAAGTGGTAAGACATCTGGGAAGCTTGTTGTTGATCATTCTCAACCAGCTCAAGTAAAGGTATGTTTTTTTCTTTTCTTTTTTTTCTCGCCGTAACATCAGCCGCCACCTCTCATGTTCTAATATGCGTGCTCAAGGCTACCCATCCTAAACCTGCTGCTGGCACTGTCAAAAAAGAGGCGACTTATTTGATCATTGGTGGCACCGGCGGAATTGGCTGTGCTATAGCTGGTCAGCTCATCCGGCAAGGCGCAGGCCATGTTGTTCTACTGTCGCGAAGCGGAACCACCACGCCTGACATTGAGAGGCTGAC
>AMDK01000107.1:0-41373 GCA_000309355.1 Epichloe gansuensis var. inebrians E818
AAGCCTGGCGCGGTACACGAGGCTGCCAGGCTGCATGGGTTTTGGACACAAAAAAAAAAAGGTCAAGCACGGCTCCATTCGCAATCCCAGCCAGGGCGTGTCTCGCGCCTTTGCATCCGGAAACCCGTCAAAAGCACTTGCGTATCTTTTCACACCCACCAATCTTGCCAACCGGACGCCCCCCTGTGCGACCACGACGGCGTGGACGGGCTTGCTGAGCACCTGAGCTATCCTTCCGCTGGATAATCATACACTTTCCGAAATTCGTCTACTGCTGCCACCCGCCGTCGAGTTTCCCATGTCGACTCATAGCTCCATAAAAAAAATCCAATTAAAAGCAGTCCCTCAGACACGGCCATGGCTCAGGACGACCTGAACACGGCGGCTCAGGACGCCGCGGTTGGTGTTGGTTCTTCTCCAAGTAATAACAGCACGGTTACTCCTAATAATGCTCCGGTTCCTGGTCCTGGTCCTGGTCCTGATCCTGGTACTCATCCTGATATTGCCACGCCCGGTACCGCTGATGCTCAATCAAGCTCCAGTCCTATTCCTATTCAGAACTCCACCATCACAACGAAAGCTTCATCCCCTCCACCCCCTTCAATACCGATAGAATCGACAGAAACGACTGCGACTACGACGACGACGACGGCTAGTACGACGAACGAGACCGAATCAATCGTCCCCGAAACTTCAGCAGCTCCGACTGCTAGCCCTCAAGCTGCAGTCCAAAACTCGACATCGGCGTCCCAGTCGCCCGCCACTGTCGCCGCTCCTGCTTCCCCCTCCCAACCTCAGCAGAACGGCGACAGCAAGGCACCAGAGACGGACTCCGAGATGGCAAGCTACAGACCGGCGTTCACAGCCCATCATGGACTTGCCGGGAGCTATTCCACGACGCCTCCTACACTGGCCTCGTCCGGTCGTCTGGCTACATCCCTACCTCCTGCCACGTCTGCGTATGCTCCATCTACGGGCATCGCGAGCGCCCAGCACGCCTCGTATTCTCTGAATACAGGTGCCTCACACCTGAACGAAGGCTACAGGGTCAGCCCAGTGCCGAGTAACAATCCAATGTCTCTTCCGAGTATGCGAACGATCGATACCATGTCACAAAGAGTCAGCCCACCCTACGGGCCGCACCATCCTGTGTCAATGAGCATGAATGGCCCATTGACACCCGTATCCAGCAGCCCCTCATATTACACCACTCAACATACAATGCCGGTGCCTTCGAATTATGCTCTGGCCTCCGATTCACTTGCCCGTTATCCCTTACCTCATGATCCGCGAATCCTCGGGAGTAGAGGACCGAAAAAGGTACATCAACCTATGCTCCATCACGTCTCGGTTCCATCGGCCGTGGGCATTTTGTGCACATACAGGATGTCATTCGAACTCTGGAACTCTTCCAAATCGTGGGAAATATTGTTAATCAATGGCGCACTTGCAGGAAATTAAACGTCGAACGAAGACTGGGTGCCTGACGTGTCGAAAACGAAGAATTAAGGTCAGTCAACTTTTACTTGTCTAGATGAAATCCTTGAGTCCTCACGACCCCATCGCCTGCTCCGGCTCCGGCTCCGAACAACCGGACCCAAAGTCGGCAATTGAACTTGAATGTACTGTATTCGCAATTCAAAGCTGTGCTTCGTCGCAGCGAGACGGAACTCGCTGCTTAGGTCTTGTTCAATGCTGTTCTCGGAAGAAGCGTTACATTTATCCGCGCAATGCTGGGTGGAGCCCAAAGCTATCTATCTATCTATCTATCCTGTCTAACCTCACCTTACCTCGTCACCCACTTGTCAAAAAGCCCCCTTCCTCAGCTTGCAAGCGTACCGATCTGGCCCTGATTGAATGCTTATCGAGCGTTGTTGCTGACGTGCTCCCAAATTCTTCCACAACAGTGCGACGAGACACACCCGACCTGCAACAACTGCAAAAAATCAAAACGAGAGTGCTTGGGCTACGATCCCATCTTCAGACAGCAGCCGAGTGCCCAGCACAACTCTCATATACAGCCTGCACCGACTACCCAACTGATCGTGCCCTCGTCTGTTTCTTCCTCCTCCACAACGCATACGTCCGTTGCTGTCGGGCACTCTTCTGCCAATTCATACGGTAGTCAGCCTTCAATGCTTCCCAGTTCATATTCAACCACACCATCGCCGTCTACGCTGCCTTCGTCATCCACGACGCACACAGTTACCGCCTCGTCCAACTACAACTCGCCAGTCGCCGCCAACACTACCACGACTATCAAAACAGAGCCTGGGTTTCCACCTGCCGCCAACGCTGCCACGACTGTCAAAGCAGAAGCTGGGTTTGACTTCTCTGCGCCAATTGATCCCTCCAGCAGACATTTGCCGGCTCCCAACAGTCACAGTCAAGAGTTTGCCAAGACGTTCGACTACAAGAAGATTTCGACTAATGCAGCCGATCCTGGATGTGAGTTGGCATCAGCTCATCATTGTCCTGTACCCGAGGGCGATGACAGATCTCATATACTGACCAGTATTATCTAGCCAAGAAAATGAAGATTACTGAGATTATCGACCTGCTCGGGCCGCCGCCCCCACAACAGCAAATCAGTCACACAGAGGAGACGTTTAACGAAATTACAAAGGTCTACCACGAAATGTATGCTGGTGGATTGAGTGCATTCCTGGAAACAACTTGGTACTACTTTGTTGAAAATGGCAAATTGTCCTTCCCCAAAGATGCAAACCTGATTGAGCACATGGCCACGTTTCTGAAAATCTTGGAAGCCGTCAAAGCAAACGACCACTCGCAAATGGCTTATTCTGGCGTTCTGGAGACACGCATTGTCTGGGAGCTTGCATGTACCGCGTATCAGACACCCGATCGAACGAACCAAGCCATGCGAGTGGCGATGCCCCCAGATGGCGATGCTACGGAAGCTCGAAACCGTCTTCGTGTTGTAGAAACATTGCTTTGCGGAGAATACCTTCTTTCTAACCCTTTGGCTCTGCCATTGTCAGACGCAGATGTTCACCGGACTCGGCAGTTTGATTTCTGGTATACCTTGGCTGAGTTTATCCGAAGACGAGATCATCCTGACTCCCCACCTGCTGTCCAGGCCAGGGAGAATGCATTGAGCAGGATGAGACATTTGTTGGATGGACGTGAGAATCGCGACGTTCTATATTCAATTGCGGTTGTACGTGAGCTTGCACCTAGCTACGGTCCAAGCTATGGAAGCACACCCCAGCATCTGGACGAAACCGACCCAAAGAATAGACTTGCAGTCGCATCCAAATTCATTCTGGATGAAGCGCAAGTCACTGGAGGCACCACAAATGTGGTGCGTCGATTCAGCGACATAGCGTCCCGAGCCTTTGTCAACCCAGCTGTCAATGTTGTCAGGAGGACGGGCTGATTGACAGGAAAATACCGCCACACCAACGATCCTGCATTAATTTTTTTTTTTTTTCCTTTTTGGTCGAGTGAGCGCGTCTCTACATGGTGCACAAGTGCATTGTTTTCTTGAAAGTATTATTTTGGAAAGCATTGCGAGGATTTACAAAAGTTTGTCATCGACTTTTTCATCGGCGTTGAGCTCGTAAAGCGAGCCTTGTCCCTTTTCTTCTCTCTCGTTTTTTTTTTCCATCAAATCACAGTTATACATCTTGTAGTACTCTCTTTTCTCGCTTTGTCTACCCCAAAAGCCCCGGCGTTCTGGTTTCATTTATACTGCATTCTATGTACGCTATTCTGACGTCGATCTATCTGGAACGACATTGTATAATTGTCCTGTCACAATACGTTCATCGTCTCGATTACTGGGCAAAAGGGTCTGGTGCACTGTACATGTTGACAATTTGCTCCAGGGGGAGAAGCTTGACTCGTCATTGTTTGATTTGTAAAAAGACGGAAATTGGGTGTGTTGGGTCTGCTGCTGCCGGCGATCTGGTCTCGGCTCTGCAAAAGCTAGGATTGGGAGGATGCAAATAGAAGGGTCATCAAATATGCCCGAGTGTTGGCTCATGCCGGCCTAGAGAAATAGACGGAATACTTGCAATATAGTATCACATATTCACAAATTTCACAACCTTGTCAGTTTGCCACCATCTGCCTGCCCGTTGCGAATGAAATGTGTTGCCGGAACTTGGGAAGCTGTCAATTCTCTTTGCTACGTATGCATGAACATGTGAGACTATCTTCAAACTTTCAACAATGACTGAACTTGGACTGAACCTTGCCTTGTTTTCCAGCCCATCGTGTACGCCTACACTGGCTCGAATGTGCAACGACCTTACTCGCATCTCCATTTCATTCACATCGTCAAAAAGATGTCAATTTCACATCTCAAGCTCATTCATATCGTCAAAAGATGTTCATTTTATTCCCTTGGATATCCAATCCATCCTCTTGACACCGGGGGTCCGCCGCCACCAAGTCGCTCGATGAACGTACAGACGAATCAGAAAGTGCCAAACCAGATACTGTCGTCGGGCCGCATGCCGGACGAGACGCCATGCAGGCCGCACATGGCTCTGTGTCGCGGATCAAGCTTCCACTTGCGAACCTCGTCGCCTTGGACAAGCAACTGCATCACCATGCCTGATGTAGCGTGCCAAATGTTGTGGCAGTGGAACGCCCACAGTCCGGGATTGTCCAGTACCACGCGTATAATGGCCCATGAATAGCCCTCGACGGTCACGGTGTCGCGGCGTAGAGGGTTCGAGGGCACGCCGCCACGCTCCTTCATGTACTGGTCAAACGCGGCTGCAGTGGCGGGGGGGTATCCGCTTCGAGCTTGAGCCATGACGAAGAACTTGTGTCCGTGGAGGTGAAACGGGTGGGCTCCGTCATCAAAGTTGTTGATGGATATGTCGATAGTGCGAACGCCCTTTGTTTGCAGGACGAGTTCACGGTCTCTGTGAAAGAGCTTGTCGTTGATGGCCACTGCAGATTGCAAGGAGGCGAGCTCGGGCTGGGCATCGAGAAATCGGTGAAGGGAGGGATGGGTGGCGTTGGGATGCCACGTTGATTCATTGAAGAAGCCACGTGCCAGGGCCCAATCTCCGATCTGGAAGTTGGCCCTGAGGATAACAAAGTCGTCCGCCGGAGGAGGTGTCTCATGCTGAACTGGTTTCAGGGACGTTGTGTTGAGGTCCCTGCATATTACTTCGACAGCGTCTGACCAGTCTTTGCTTTTGGGATCTTCTGTGAGAGCCTTTGTGGTGGTAGATATGTAGCGAATGATGCCGCGGAGCTCGGGTTGGAGGCGTCTGTTCTCTGTTGTGAAACAGCGCGACACCATTCTGGCGCGAAGCCAGTAGGCGTCGTGAGTCGTGACGTTTGTCTCGACAATGATGCTGTACCGTTGAGCTGGTAATATGTTGAGCCTGTGGAATGGCTCTGGATGAACATCTGTGCCATCAACCTCGGTGATGTAGAAGGGATGTTCGTCAATTTGGATTTGAAACTCGGCAAAGGCTCCAACATTGATAAATCGCATACGATGCCTCTGGTGAGCCGTGAGGTCAAAGACTGGGGTTGAAGCATTGCTGCCGTCACAGTCCCATCCCTTGAAATCGTCACAACTGCGCATTCCGCGACCGTTGATGAGGGGGTTATCGGGAACGGGCTCATCGTTTTCCTTGTCTGGCTGGAGGTAGTCCATCAGTAGCTCAGACGTGGTGTTGTGATAGTGATCTTGCACCATGACGATTCTGTCCGTTGCATAGTCCAACTCTCGGGTGGTGCGTTCGCTTTTCGAATGGATGATGACGGGTCCCAGCAGCCCATCTGAGGCCTGAGCACTATGATGTGCGTGATACCAGTACGTTCCGGACTGACCACGTACATCGAACTTGTACGTGAAGGTTGAATTGGGAGCTATAGGGCATTGAGTGACCCCGACGGTACCATCCATGGAATTCGTTCCATTCTGAAACAGACCGTGGAAGTGTATGGATGTGGCATTGACAGCCTTATTTTGCACTTGAACAATGACAGTGTCGCCCTCGTTGCACTCCACCAACGGGCCAGGGTACCGATTGTTGATGAGAATCATGGGTCGATACACGCCGTCGGGATTCAAATGTGCGTCCATGATAGTCCAGTGATACTCCCGAGTCACTGGTGCTGCCGCCGCATCCCACGATGGCGAGAGCACGTACTCGGAGCTGTCTCTCAATCGTGCAGGATTGGATATATCCTCATGATAACGAACAATGGAAGAAGGGGGTCCGCCATTGTTGAGTTTGCTCGTACCATCAGCATGGTCTTCCCCGCCCGAGTGCTCTTAACTAACTTCTGCGTGGCCCTGGCCTCGAGGTACCTTCGGAGGCAAGCTCAGTATGACGCCAGCCAAGCCCAAAACGGTGATTATGATGAAGAGAGAGAATAGGACAAATCTGCAGATCCCGTGAGGACGTGGTGATGCTCGTTTTCGGTTCTTTCGAGGATGCCGGCCTGAAGAGTGCCCTGGCAGACTCGACGGAGAAGTTGCCTCTATGCTTCCTTCTGTTCCACGATGAAGAAAAGGCTCGCCCTCGTCCTCGTCCTCGCCCTCGCGATGTGCAGCTTCTACATCTGCCTCCCGAGACATTGTTGCCGGATGACAGCACAAACCTCGGCCTCAGCTTCAACCCTCAACGTCAAGTACATGTAAATATTGAGATGGGACGGCATGCATGTTTCAAGTTAGTCTCCCGAACGCCCCACAAGAAGCCCACATTTGCGTGTACATACAATGCCCCCCCTGTCATGTAGATTTGTAAGATAATTCAAGGGGTGTATGTATTATTGTACTTTGCGCCACGTACGGCCGGAGTTCAATCATTTATGTATTAGGGGTTTGTTTTATCTGTAGATCACCCGCCATCTCCGCCATCGGATAACCACTGGCTGACATGAACTCATCTGAGCGGCCCTTGCCGCCACTTACCATTGGCCACGCCATGCGTTGTCAGACTTGTTGGCGAGAGTTTATTCCTTTGACAGCTTGCAGGCCTCGGAACGCATAGACGAGACGAAGAGTGCAGTGCACGCTGCCTTTAAAGCACACGCACCGCCCTGCAAGCTGCAAGGTCGACGCACGAGATTCCACAACTTGCTTAATTTTTTGTTCTTTTTTTTTTTTTACTTTTTTGGGGTCACGCCACCAGGCGCTGTTACGCTGTCGTCGTACCTCACAGTGCACACAAGTCCGTGTGCGTCAGACGCCGCAAGATGCTGTTCAAGACGGCAGCCAGCCTCTTGGCTGTTGCCGGCATCGTCGCCTCAAAATCAAAATCAAAACCAAAACCATGCGAACCTCGCTATGGCGGTTGGGAGACGAGATACACGTCCATGGACCCTGCTTGTGTGGCCAGAGCTGCTGCCATGGCCAAGACCACCAGTCCCACGAGTCTCGTCAAGGGCAAGGCCTTTGATCGCTTCGTCATCATCTACTTTGAGAACGAGAACTACGACAAATGCCGTGGCGATGGTAAGTTTTGCTGCATCTTTTACCATGCACCAAGTGATCAGAGGGGTTCCGAAAGCGAAAGACTGACACCAACTCGCCACAGCCAACTTCAACTGGTTTACCAAGAAGGGCATCACCCTCTCCAACTACTTTGCCGTCACCCATCCCTCGCAGCCCAATTACATGGCTGCCATTGCCGGCGACTATTTCGGCATGGACAACGGCTCCTTCTTGCGCTCACCTCGCAACGTCTCCACCGTCATTGATCTGCTCGACACAAAGGGCATCTCGTGGGGCCATTACCAAGAGGACTCGCCTTATTCCGGTTTCGAGGGCAAGAAATACAAGAACCGGAAGAACGGTGCCAATGATTACGTCCGCAAGCACAACCCTGCCATCATGCATGACAGCGTCACCCACTACGAGCAGAAGCTCTCTCAGATTAAGAATCTGTCCATGACGGACACCTCGCGCTCCATGTTCCACAAGGATCTCGAGAACAACAAGCTGCCGCAGTGGATCTTCATCACCCCCAACATGACTTCAGACGGCCATGACACCTCAGTGACGGTCGCTGGCAGGTGGTGCCGCAATTTCTTGGAGCCTCTCCTCCAAGACAAGAACTTTGTGCAAAACACGCTTGTTCTGGTCACTTGGGACGAGAACGAAAAGTACGCAGACCGCAACAACATCTTGGGCATTCTTCTTGGTGATGCCGTGCCCAAGCATCTTGTTGGCACCGAGGACAAGAACTTTTACAACCACTACTCCGAGATTGCCTCCGTCTCGGCCAACTGGGATCTGCCCACGCTCGGTCGCTGGGACGTCGGTGCCAATGTCTTCAAGCTGGTTGCTGACAAGACGGGCGACAAACTTCGCGAGTGGAGCTCGGAGAAGCAGCTGCAGAAAATGTACTGGAACTGGTCGTATGCCGGCGCCTTCAACAAGAGGGGCGGTAACCATACGTGGCCCAAGCCTAACCTCGCTCTCGATAAGAGCCATCATGGACGCCCCATTCTCCAGGCCATCAAGGATGCATACAAGGACAGCAATGCTCCCACGTATTACACGGACAGCATTGGGCTGACGGACTCCATCCCCCAAAGGGTTATGAGCCTTCGAAAAAGCGATAGACTTGTCAAATATTTTCCACCCACCCACTCCTCGTCCCCGCGTACAACTTATTTTTTTCTCATGTACATACGGAGTAATAAGCTTGGCACATATACAAGATCGGGGCAGGGAAAACAAGCCAAATACAACCTTCGCTCGGTATTCTGATCGGAGTTCGGCGGCTCTCGTGCATCTGACGCAATTGAATGATTGGTTGTGACCCATGGCTCATGCACAAATGACAGTCACATTCATCTGATCAGGGAAAGCGGGGGTGTTCGGGGGTTGTCAAGCGGCGAGATCACCAGATCTCTTGGCCCGCCACCCATTTAATATCTGGGTACAATTAAGTGGGTCCATGGAAGAGAGATCCTAGTCTTTCGACAAGGAGTGTGGCGGGCCCCTCCTAGCTGAAATACATAAAAGCGATACCAAGAGAAGTCGAACACTTGTCATCATATTACATAATAGCGACAGTAATACCCGAGATGTACATAGGCTCGCTCGGCTGTCGTGTCGTCGGGACGCAACCGAATGGCACTGGGCACGGGGTCATGGCCAAAGCGTTGTCTGGAGTTTCGAACATACGATGGCGTGCCCCGCGTGGCTGAGGTACATGTATTAAAAAGCCCAGTGGCATGTGAGTGTGGAGTTGAGCGCCCACGCCCATGCCCACGCCCACGCCCACGCCCACATCCACGCCCACATCCACGTGCACCAATGCCTGGCCGGGAGCAATACCTGATCAACCTCATCGGATGTACATGCGTGCTTGTTGTTTAAACATTGCCATGCCTTGCTATTACCACTTCCAGCTTTTCAAGCGAAATCATATTCGCCGCCAGAATACTAGCTAGATACAACTGTATACACAAGCAGTTCCTCCAACGAAAATGAAAATGGCCCCTTCAACAAGTCCCTACCTAACCCGCTTTCTATCCGACTTCACCCTCGGCTTCTCAGATGGCTTGACGGTTCCCTTTGCCCTCACAGCAGGACTGGGCTCCCTCGGACAGGCAGACACCATCATCTACGCAGGTCTTGCCGAATTATGCGCCGGGAGCATCAGCATGGGCATTGGTGGATATCTGTCTGCCTCGGACGAGGTTCCCGCGCCGGGCACGCACAGGGACGACCTGTCAAGTAGCGGCGACGAAGAAGAACTAAGGTGGATGCTGCGCAATGGAATCTCGAGTGGCTCCAGCAGTGACTCGAGCGATGCTGTGGAGGAGAAGGAACAAGAGCGAGAATCAAGCGAGGAGGCTATTCGATCTCACCTCGAGCCCCTCGCCTTGCCAAACTCGACCATGCTGGAAATCCTTGCCGCACTCGGAGACTGCCCGGCCGGGGTCGAACGTGCGGCTCTCCGCCTACGACAACAAGATGCTTCTTCTGCCGCAGAGACGCCCGCGTACAAAGAGCTTCCAATACGGCCAGTCGCCTCGGGTCTTTCCATCTCGTTGGGGTACGTCGTCGGTGGCATAATCCCCCTCTTTCCGTACTTCTTCGCCTCGACCGTCGGCAAGGGGATGCAATGGAGCATCGCCACGTGTCTGGTCGCTCTGATGGCGTTTGGCTCGGGAAAAAGCTGGGTGCTCCGCGGCGAGCAGAGAAGCCTGAAGAGAAGCCTCTGGGAGGGCTTACAGATGCTCATTCTGGGCAGTCTTGCAGCCGGCGCAGCGGTGCTCTGTGTGAATCTAGTCGGCGCAAGTTCTAGATCAGACCACTGGACCTGACGGGATATGCATGAATTTTGATCGGATTGCCCCCTTTTCGAGAAAGGCGTTTTTAGATGTCCGAGGCTGGCGTTGGATTGGTGAGCGTGGCATTGCTTTGCATCTTTTGTGTGTTCTTAAATTCTTGCATCATTGCTACAGGCAACAATAGTTCTAGGTTCCGAGCACTCTGGATTTCAGCCGTTCTCCCGTTTGTTTTCGGATGAACCTCGTCAGTGGGTGAGTGAATCATTCGTCACAGAGCCGGTCTTTTGTGAATTGGTCCGTGTCAATAGTGAACAGCCAGAAAAACTCTCAGTCTTCACCGCAAGCGCAGGTTATTGTCGTTCGCGCGCCTGAATTACCTGTTCCCATCACAACTATTGATATAAAAGAAAGGTTGACCACATGACCATCTGTTTTACTCTAGACCAAAAAAAAAAAGAGTATTGCTTCCAAAGGGCAACTAGGTTTCCTACCTTTCGCAAGTCGGACCGCCACACGGTGTACGTTGGGTAGAGAATTTGGAGTTGTGCTGAAATACACAAGCGCAATGTCTCGTCCGATGGAAATGCCCGCTTGTTCGGAACCAAAGGACGGTGATGAACAGGCCACGCACAAAGAATTACGACAAAGTATAACAACGGACGACATGTCCAACAACGAGCTCGCATGGTGCAAGAGCACTTCGCAACAGGATGAGAACGGTCCGAATCAACCGACACCCTCCTCACCGCGCACAGAGCCGGATTGGTGGGCGCCCGACGTGTCGTTTGACAGGATGGACATCTGCGACGACACGGATCAGGTCCCATCCTCCGAGTGCTACGAAGAGCCATGGGCGATGCTCGGTGCGATCAAGAACAGGATTACTCCGCCGGCAGAGATCCTCGCCTTGTTTGAGGGGGGCGACGAGGAGGACGAGCGCTTGCAGGCCGTTTTGCAAGCTATTGAACGGCACGAGCGGAGGCTGCCGGCCTCGGCGGTCAATGGACGGGGTTTCGAGGCACTGAGTGAAGGCGAGGAAGTGATGAATGTGGAAGACGTGTGCGTGCTGGATTGCAGTGATGAATTCTGGGAGGAGATTCTGGAGGGCACGGAGGAGTGTTTTCCCATCTGGGGTGATGAGGAAACAGATGTGATTGGGCGTGGAGAGTCATGCATGAATGAGGGATGAGTGCCTTGAACTTACTCCGTAATATTCGGACTTTTGCGAATGGTGGGTGAACACAAGGCGTTTGTGCAAGTGGGACTGATTCAAACGCCTTGTGCGTCACAAGAACCTATGAGGATGTACTTGTTCAGCGTATTGTTAGTGGTTTGCACAGACGCGAACCAACAACGCACATTTCTGCAAAATGCGGCAGGACATGGACATGGACAATTATCCGGCAGTGGCTTGGCCGAGATGACATCGTCGGTAGAAACCATGATCCACATGCCAGTTGGGGACAGGAAAGGGAAATTTGGATTCCCGTGTGGGCAAGACGACAAAATACAAAATCCCTCAACATCTTATCTTATCTTGCCTTGGAACCTTGTGTTTTCTTGTCGCATCGATCCTCGTGCATGAACTGGTTCCACTTCCCCGGACCTTGTTTTTTTTTTTGGTCTTTAGCCCCCTGCCCCCTGCATTCTTATCTTCAAGGTGGTTTTTGACCAGCCCAGCCCTCCTTGTCCGCGGGCATGGTTCACCCGTCTCTGCGTCTGGCTGTCGCTACCTTGGCGGCTGTCGCCAGCTCTGTTCCTGCAGCCTCGTTGGCGGAGAGAGCTGTGCTGCCCAGCAAGGACTCGTTCTACGCTGTTCCCGACAACGTCGACCAGGCCAAGCCAGGCGCCATTCTCAGGCAGAGAAAGACGCCGTACCCCGTCGCGACACTCGGTGTCGCTCCGGTCAAACTTGCCACCAGCCATCAGATTCTGTATCGAACGACCGACAGCTTCGGCAATGCGACCGCCACCGTCCTGACCGTCTTGGTCCCCGACAAGGCCGACTACACCAAGGTGCTGTCGTATCAGGTGGCCGAGGACGCAGCCTCGCTGGACTGCGCCCCGTCGTATGCGGTGCAGTTGCGGTCCGCCACTGGACCGCTGCTGGGCACTCTCGTCACACGAGCCGAGCTTCTTTTCATCCAAGCCTCTCTTGAGCAGGGCTGGGTCGTCATCATCCCGGATTACGAAGGCCCAAAGGCCGCCTATCTAGCCAACGCTCTGGCCGGACACGCCACCCTCGATGGCATCCGCGCCGCCTTGAACTCTGCATCCACGACGGGCATCTCGGAGAAGGCGACCATCGCCATGTGGGGTTACTCTGGCGGCAGCGTGGCCACGAACTGGGCCGCGGAACTGCAGCCACAGTACGCCCCCGAGCTCGAGATTGCTGGAGCAGTCGTCGGCGGCACCGTGCCAAACATCACCACCGTCGTGAAGAGCGTCAACTTCGTCAACAAGAGCTTACTGGCCGGACTGATCCCGGCCGGCATTCTGGGTCTTACTTTCGAGTACCCCGACATGAAGAAGGTTGTAGCCGAGCACGTCAAGCCGGCTTACTCGGCCAAGCTTTACAAGACCCAGACGCAATGTTTTGTCGCCAATGTGGCCGAGTTTGCCCTCCAGGACGTCGTCGCCATGTTCGACGACCCACAGACGATCTACCGGCATCCCGTCATCGCGCGAATCCTCCAGGAAAATGCATTTGGCCAGAAGACGCCCAAGATCCCTCTGTACTGGTACAAGTCAGCAAATGACCAAGTCAGCCCCATCGCGGACTCGGATGCCGTGGTAGACACGTACTGTGCGAACGGAGCCAGCGTCGAGTATGTGCGAGACAGTGCCCTGGGACACGACCGCGAGGCTCTCCTTGGGGCGCCAAAGGCACTTCGCTGGCTCAAGGGCATCATGGATGGAAATAGGCCCGAGGCGGGATGCTCCAAAAAAACCGTGTCTTCTTGGGCCGACATTGCTACCGTGGAGATTCTCCCCAAGGTGCTTAAAGATGCTTTCTTGGATTTGCTTGGTAAACCCGTTGGGCCAGATTTGTTTGGCTAAGAAAATTTATGAGACTTATGAAGATATGAAGATATGAATATACGTTGGTTACTTTAATGCCTACTAGTATTAGTACTGTCTATACCCTCTTGTTTCATGTTCTGTACAAAGCAATAAATTACACTTTTATACCACTGTAATATTGATCAAAGAATGAGGGTAATGCATTTAACAAGGCAAAGAAAACAGAGAATAGCAAAGACGCTCAAAGCTTCGTGCGTACGTCGGACATGATACGGTATTTAAAAATCTGTTGCTGCGTGTTTTACGTGCTCCTTAAACGCCGGAGCCATAAAAAAGTCATGGAGTAATGGCATCGTCGTGATTGGCTCGTGCACGGCGCAAGAATAATGACCCGATCCCACTTCCGTAAACCCACTATTAGATAGTTACGACTTCACCAAAGCTGCCCCGAATCCTGACGTGCAGTATCAGGAACAAGGACGGGCCACAACCATCTCGACGACTTCTCCTCAGCCCTCGAGCCATTGACCCCGAGCAAGAGGCTCTCCAGGAGGATCTCCAGCTCATCCTCTTGCTTCCTTTCGGCCCCCACCTCCGCTCTATCCCAATGGCTTCCTCCCTGCAGAGACTCGCTGGCCGAGGTGCCCGGCGATTGCCACTACGACCAGCAACCTCACATGTTGGCGCTCGCCCGTTCTCCTCGACATGCCTCCGAAAATATGCCGCCCCCGAGCCCATGGGCACCAGGCTGATTCCCGTCGACGATGACTTTGCGCACCCCAGCGATCCCTATGGCGCCTCCAAGGTTGTTCCTGGCGCCACCAAAAAGTCGCGCGAGAACTCGGTCGAGGATCGCAAGGTCAGACACTACACTGTCAACTTCGGACCTCAGCATCCTGCCGCCCACGGTGTGCTTCGACTCATCCTCGAGCTCAATGGCGAGGAAATCATCCGTGCTGACCCTCACGTCGGTCTGCTCCACCGTGGCACTGAGAAGTTGATCGAATACAAATCCTACCTCCAGGCTCTTCCTTACTTCGACCGATTGGATTACGTTTCCATGATGACCAATGAGCAATGTTTCTCTCTCGCCGTCGAGAAGCTGCTCAACATCGAGATCCCTGACCGCGCCAAGTACATTCGAACCCTGTTTGGAGAAATCACCCGAATTTTGAACCATCTCATGTCTGTCTTGTCTCACGCCATGGACGTAGGTGCTTTGACGCCTTTCCTCTGGGGTTTCGAGGAACGAGAGAAACTCATGGTGCGTGCGACCAGGGACATGAAAAGCGTCTCGAAAACGCCTGGGTACCTTTGAATCATTATCATCTAATTCGGATCACAGGAATTCTATGAACGTGTCTCTGGTGCTCGTCTCCACGCCGCTTATGTTCGTCCCGGTGGTGTCCACCAGGATATTCCCGCTGGTTTGCTGGACGACATCTACCAATGGGCTACTCAATTCGGTGACCGTATTGACGAAACCGAGGAAATGCTTACCGATAACCGTATCTGGATCGAGCGATTGAGAGGTGTTGGTGTTGTGTCTGCCGCCGACGCCCTGAACCTTTCCTTCTCTGGTGTCATGTTGCGAGGCTCTGGTGTTCCTTGGGATATCCGAAAGAGTCAGCCGTACGACGCCTATGATAAAGTCGAATTCGACGTCCCCGTTGGCACCCACGGCGATTGCTATGACCGATATCTTTGCAGAATGGAGGAATTCCGCCAGTCTCTGCGCATCATTCACCAGTGCTTGAACCAGATGCCTGCAGGCCCCGTTCGCGTTGAGGACTACAAGGTTTCACCGCCTCCTCGTTCTGCAATGAAGGAGAACATGGAGGCTTTGATCCATCATTTTCTTCTGTACACCAAGGGTTACGCCGTTCCTCCTGGCGAGACTTATTCCGTCATCGAGGCTCCCAAGGGAGAGATGGGTGTCTATATCGTCTCTGATGGCAGCGAGCGTCCCTACAGATGCCACATCCGTGCTCCCGGCTTCGCTCACTTGGGTGGTTTCGACCACGTTTGCAAGGGCCACTTGTTGGCCGACGCCGTCGCTGTGATTGGTACCATGGATTTGGTGTTTGGTAAATTCCCCCCTTGTAGTAGTTATTTTCTTCTGTTTTCTCTTCCTACACGTAACTAACATTTGAATACAGGCGAGGTCGATCGATAAAGTGATGAGGAGGGAAGGAGCAAATGTCAATTAAACCTTTTTTTCTTTTGTCTGTAGTCATAGCTGGCTGGGAGAACCCGTAAATACTCCGCAAATGTGTCCTTTTCAAAGCCTTTCCACTAGTATTGTGTCCACTTGTGGTGATTTACTCTGCTGTATCCGGAAGAGAGCAAGCTCAAGGCCTCTTCCGAAGCCTGCTTCGCCATACCAGTTGCCGTTTATGCCGTTTATGCCGTTATTATACATATTTTAATCCTACAATTATCTAACTTTGAGTGTTTTTACGCCATTTTGATTCCACTGCCAGAAGCCTGCTCCATGAAAAACTTCTTCAGCGGTGACAGCGCATTGACGGCCTGCAAACCAACAGATCGAAGACTGACCAATGGTCCACTCTCAACAGAGTAGAGCTTGTGCAGTTTATCACACACGCCGAGTATGACGTGGTTGGCGGCGTATCTCTCGCTATTGTAGCTCTCTAGGGACAGTTGGGTGCCAAGATCCTGTCCATGAGAAACGGCATATTGAATGCTCTTAACCAAGCTTTGGACATCGCCTTGTCCCTGGTTGAGGCCCTGTCCTGCAAGCGGGTGGATGGTGTGGGCTGCGTCACCGACCAGGGCAACCCGCTCGCCAATATAAGTATCTGCGTGGCGAAGCTTCAGTGGGAAAGAGGCGATCGTGCCCTCTTGTACGCCCACGACGGTCTGCGGGATAGATTTCACATCAACAGGCGTGTGCTGGATTCTCCAATCGTACTCCTCCGCTTGGCCCTCGGTCTGTGAGTGCATGTAGCCTAGGTCGACGGGACTGAGTCGGAAAGCAGCATTGACTGTGGCGATGAAATCCCGTGGAGAGAGCTTCTTCAGCAGAGCTGCATTCTCGGGCGTAGTGGTCCACACGAGCGTCGCAAAGTTTCCCGGCAAGGGCAGCATGGCGACGGGCCCGGATGGCAAGAAGCGTTGGTAGGCGACCTTGCTGAACTGGCCGCCCCAGCCTTCGCCTTCGATCTGGAGCGTCGCGACGAGACCGTGTCTGCCGTAGTCCCAGCCGCGACTTTGGATGCCGGCAAATGCTCGCACGGGACTGTTTGCTCCGTCCGCGCCGACGAGAAGCCGCGCAGCCAGAGAGTGGCCAGTTGACAATTGGACAATGGGCCAATCTCGAAGATCCACATCCTCGGTCTCTTCTCCGAGATCAATCTTCTCTACTTTCGAGTTGTCGAATACGCTGACGCCGCCTAGCTCCCTGATTCGACTTAACAACCCCGAGGTCAAGTTCAGGTTTTCCGTCATGTGAGCAATGGTCTTGCTCGGACCCGAGCCCGCTGGCCAGTCGAACTCGATTCGGGCACCAGTGACTGCGTCCCAGACTTGCATTTCGTGAAAGTCTTGGATTCGATCGCGTTTCACGTGCGACCATGCGCCTATGGCGTTGAGGTATTGTGCTGACGTCGGCGTGAGGGAGCTGCAGCGGTTAGAGAACTGGGTGGGTGGGAGAGAGAATGAGGCCGTCTTGGATAGATCCTGCGCCTCGACGAGCGCAACGCGAAGACGGGAGGTGATTGGATTGGCGCCTATTTTGAAGGGTTAGGATGGGAATCTATGGGGATGCTAAGTAGTTGAGGGGCACATGTTGTTTCGTACGGAGTGCGGCGAGGAGGCTGAGCCCGGCAGGCCCTCCTCCTACGCAGACAACATCGTATATGTCGTCCTTTGAAGTCGAATATAATCGCCTCCACTGTCTGCGAGCTTGTCGGGAGCAGCTTTTACAGGAAAATCGTGATGGTGTCAGAAGACCCCGCGCTCCCGTCATTATGGTCGGCGTCATGTTTGCGAGTCTGGGAACCGGCGCAACCAGGAGCTGGTGAGAGAAGTAGCTTCCGTGTGGATATGGATTTCGAGGTGGGACGATGTTCATGCAAGCTTCGAAAGAAGTTATTACCAGTCCAACTAGCAAGACGCCACATGTGGCTAGAGAAGCCTCAGCCACGGCTTTTCCATTCACATGTATGTACGCGAAGTTGCCCCCAGTCCGCCCTGGTTGGTGTGTTGCCACAGACAACGGCACTACGTACATATTGTGTTGCGTCAGTGGATCTCTGGCCTCTAATTAACAACATTCGACAGCAGCGTCAATGTTTTCCCGCATCTCATTGACGAAGCTATCGTGTTCGGCACACACACACACAGCCTACATAGAAGCTCATTATCGAGGGCTTCTCTTTCTGCGGCCACCTCGACGACCTGCATCCCCCTTCCTGCAGGCCAATCCAACGTGGACCCAAGGTACGTCTATCCTCGGCTGCCTTGTTGCCTTTGTTTCAGCCGCGCATGCTGTCACGTTCCTCAACGAGCTTTGATTGCAACGGTTCCCGACCTGCGTCGCGCTTTCACGCCTACTATGCCCTGGTGTTCTTGGCAGTAAGCAGAAACTAATCATTGTCAATAGTCAAGGCATCACTCTCCCACGATGGCTGATGTCGACGACTATCTTCAAGAGGGATTCGATCCCCGCACCGTGACTGTGCCACGGCTGCGATCTATCCTTGTCACGCACAATGTGGACTATCCCTCCACAGCAAAGAAAAGTCAGCTGGTTGAACTCGTCAATGACCATGTTCTTTCACAAGCCTCCAAGCTTCGAGCACAAAAACTCAAAGCGAAAAGATCCAGTCTGGGTTTCATCAATGCTGGTAGTGCCGACGATTCCAACGTTTGGGACGAGCAAGAGCCGCGCTCGCGACAATCCTCTTCTCGCAGGTCATTGTCGCCGAGGAAGAGCTCCGGGAAAATAAAGACTGAACATGAGGAGACTGAGGCAAACATTCTACGCAGCCCACGAAAGCGAAGCTCGCGATCTGCCAGCCGACAGCTGTCTCATGTCGATGATGATGATGGCACCGCTTCGTTCGCGTCCAAATCGACGCGTCGAACGAGCAGGAGGATCGCGACACCGCAAATAAAGTCAGAGTCGGAGCCGGAGGAAGAGGGAAAGGACTATCCGGCATATGCAGACCATTCGAATGAGTATGCTGAGGCACCGGATGAGGAAGATGATGACGAGCATGACGAAAGCGTCTTCACCGATGATAATCCTTTCCAAAGTGGCGGTAGTTCCCCTCCACCAGCAGCCACCCCAAGCAATCGACGGCGGACACTCGATGAAGATGTCTCAAAGAAAGCGCAATTTGCTCGGAGGCGTACGGACGGCTTCTCTGATAAGCTCAAGAAGTCGCGAAAATCCGAGATATCTAGCCCAAAATTGCGCCAGAGAAGCCCAGAGTTTGCTTTGGAGCCTGGCGAGGAATTTACTGTCGATGAGCAGCTCGAGCTTGAAGATGCCCAGAATAGCGGTAGAGCCGTAGTGACTTCGCGGAAAAATCGCAAACCAGCCCGTCCAACTGGCATTTTGACGCCTATTTTCGTTCTTCTCATGGCGCTTCTTGGTGCGTATGGAGCATGGTATCGACAGGAGAAGCTGGCTGTAGGGTATTGCGGGCTTGGGAGACCAGCCAAGCAGCTTTTACCACCCGGAATTGTCGTTCCCGACGTTCTGGTTTCTTTTATTGAGCCGCAGTGCGAGCCATGCCCGCAAAATGCCTATTGCTATGAAGGATTCGCCGTCAGATGCGTTTCCGGTTTTCTTCAGAGGCCACATCCTTTGTCCTTGGGAGGACTTGTCCCTCTTCCTCCTACTTGTGAGCCGGACAGCGAACAAGAACGACGGGTTCAAGCTGTCGCTGACAAAGCTGTGGAAGAGCTCCGGGAACGGCGTGCCAAGTACGAATGTGGTGACTTGGGCGATGACGCTGGCCACGAGGAAGATTCTCCCGCGATCGCCGAGGCAGAGCTCAAAGAAGCCGTCAGCAAGAAAAGGAACAAAAGACTGAGCAACGAGAAGTTTGATGACCTGTGGGACAAGGCCATTGGCAAGGTGACCACGAGAGATGAAGTTGAGGTCCAGGTGGAAACAACCAAGTAAGTTTACACGAGTATAGTCTTCACGTGCGAAATAAGCGCAGGCGAGTCCCTCCGCGCTGCTTATCTCCTATGTTGCAAACATATTTTCTGACACATCAACTAATCAGATCCGTCATTGACCCAACAGACCGCCCGGTTCCCCCGATCTTTCAGTCAGAAGGCTCTCGTCCACCTCTCTCGCTCGCCTTCCGCTCGCCTGCGCCGTCAAGCGGTCGATCTGGCTCAGACTGGCAAGATATCGACTCGCAATTGGACTTTTGATTTCACTGACTTTCGGCACCTTTTACCTTCGTGCACGATACCGTCGTCACGTCGAAACATCTGCACAGGTCCCAGCTCTTGTAGATTTGGTGCTGGGACGACTGGCAAACCAGCGTGAGCTCGGAGAAGAGGATCTCGACGACCCATGGCTTTTCTTGCCTAACCTGAGAGACGATGTTCTCCGCAGTATACACACTCTGTCTGAGCGGGATCACATTTGGCAACGGGTCAGAGCTGTTGTAGAACAAAACAGCAACGTCCGAACAAGTCAAAGAGAAGGTCGCAGTGGAGAAGTCGGCCGCGCATGGGAGTGGATTGGGCCTACGAAAGGTGAAGGAGCCAGGAGACGCCGTAGTGGCAGGGTCTCCTTGGCACCAGAGTCCAAGGAAGAGACGCCTGATGCTAAAAGCATGACTGAGGTTAAAAAATGGGAAGAATCGAGGCCCATTTACTGAATATTAAATTGGTTTGTTGGAGGGCAGTTTCCAGATGAGAATTGTACTATTATACCGTAATTGGAGTTTGGTCCATAACTACATCTCTTCAGACATACACGAGATGCATAGTCGACCTGAAAGTATGAGGTCGTGTGGCATCGAGTGGCACACGTTTTCTTTTAAAACCAGAATGTCACTATGAGCAGACGATATATGTGGCAGCTCCGTCAGACTCAAATCCGAGTGTCTGCCCTTTTTCAGTACAAGTAGAGCCCATTAAATTTATCAATTATGGTAGGTTCACGCGGGACGCATTGACAAATGAGGACAGTCACACAGAGCAAAGGATACATTTAGTCAAAGTCGTTTGAAGACTCTCGTCTCTCGATTTAATCGGCTATTGCACAGGTGTGTCTATATGCACAGAGTGTTGTAACAAAGGAAACGCGATAGTACGTTCAGAGGGGCCATCTATTGGGCTTTGGAGGAGACAATTTCTGTGGTAGGTGTCTGTTAGCAAGTCAAGAACCAATAAACAAACAAACATGGGCACCAAAGTTGTGACCAGATGTGGTATCTCGAAACGTACTCTCAACATCAGCAACGCTCTGCTGCAGGATCTGTTGCAGGACCTTTGGGTTCTCCAGCTCCTTCTGAACCTTGGCAATGATGGAGGCAGCAAGCTCCTTCTGCTGACGCTGCTTAACCTGGCCCTCGTAGCGGACCCAGGAGTCGAGGACGGCCTTGGCTTCGGCAGCCAGGGCGGTCTGCTGCTCGAGCTCGTAGGCCTTGGCCTCGAGCTTGGCGGTTTCCTGAACGAACACAATTGCATCAGTACAACTGTTTGGATTCTCGAAACGTCTTTGTCCCTTTGCGTAGAATTTGCAAAAGATTCCCTTCCTTCATTATTTCATTACCTTGGAAACCTCGAAGAGCGCCTTGGTGATGTCAACAATGCCGGTCATCTGCCGAACGTCCTCGATGCGTCCCTTGACGGCCTCGGTGTGGTCGGCACGGGCGCTGTTGAGGATATTCTTGATCTTCTCGTTCTGGCTCTCAGCCCACTCCTTGTAGCCGGGGCCATCGTACTTGATGAGTCCACCCCAGACAGCCAACAGGCAGATGGCCACGATGGTTTCCTCATTCATGACGTAGTACTCATTGCTGATGGCGTAGATGCTCAGACCAGCCGCGCTGCTGAGGAAAGCGGTCTTGCTGAGGAGGCTGCTTCCGGGGAGGGAGTCGACGATGCTCTGAGCCTTCTTCTTGGGATCCTCGGCCGGGACGTTGCTGGCGTGGCGGGCGGCTGCGGCGGCGGACAGCGCAGGGACGGCTCGGCGAGCGAGGGCAGGTCGGAGAAGGGGAGCGCCTACAGGATTGCATCAATTGGGGCCTCAATCGAACTGAGGTTTCGCTGTCTGTGGGATCAAAACGTACCAACAGCGCTTCGCGCCAAGCGGGAGGCCATTGTGAGTTATAGATTTGCGATGGGGGGTGTCGGGGGCTTGACGTTGCTCCGGTAGCTGGAGATGAGGTTGAGGTTTTATCAGACTAGTTCGGCAACATATGTATGTCACGTGATGACGCGGAGAAGAGAGGCATGCAAGTACATATTCCACGTTTACCCGAGAATCTTCCATCTGCACAGGCGCGCTAGCTTGTTCGAGCAGCCATTTATTTTAAAGTGGTATCGATAACATACCCCTGCACAGATAGGACATTTGATTGGTTGCAGTTTTCATTCTTCACTGACATTTTATGACACTTCCAATTTCGCATCGAGGGTTCTGTTGCTAGAAAAGGGTTCTTGGTGTAATTCAATGACATTTTCGTTCGACAGGTCCAAAATCTTCCAGCGCAGTAATCCCCTCGTCACATATCCGGCATCGATCAAGAAAAAGCGGCTTCTGACATGGCCAAGACCACTGTAGAAGGCTCAAAGCGCAAGAGAGCCTCTGCTGGTGAGAAGCCAGCAAAGAGGCGACGTTCATCCAGCGTCGAGAGCGATGGCCCTAATGCAAAGATTCTTCTCCTGGAACAGGGTATCTTGAAGTCAAAGAAAAACTATAACGATATTTCTGTGCTTCTCAAAACAGCGGGACAGTATGGGACTGGTGAGCCCGAGTCCATGCTGGCAGCCGTTGCGCTCTGCAGAATTTTCATGCGGCTGCTTGCGCAAGGGTCTCTGATCACCAAGAGGTCATTGTCAGAAAAGGACCTGGTCGTTGTCGGTTGGTTGAAGGACCAACTATCTCAGTATAAGGTAGTGCTGCTGAGTCTGCTGGGCGAGGAGGAACTCGCTGTCACGGCTCTTACATTGAGTATGCGTTTGCTGCAGGCGGAGGGCCAGTTCCTGTATGACAAGGAGGAGTACTCATTCCCTACTGCTTTCATCGAGAGTATTGTTCGGGTGATACTTCTCTCGGACAATGATGATGTCCGACGGGCTTTCATTGAAGAATTTGCAGAGCAGTATGACGATATTCGATTTTTCACTTTCAAATCTGTCAAGTACGCTGTACCTTTCCCCCGCCCCCCTTTCTTTCCGACAAATCGCCTTGTTTGTATTAACGAAGCATGGTGTAGGAAATTGGTCGACAGCTTAGCACAGGAGGACGCATCTGAGGGCCTCTTCGATAGAGTGTTTGCCTTGATATCCGCCTTGGACGGCGTACCAGGATCTGCTGATGATCTGGAGGACTTTTATGTCCCAAAACCGTCCAAGAAGTCTCATCCCTTGCGATCAGTCACTCAACACAAAAGACAAGGTCAAGACGCATGGCTTGCGTTGATGGGCGTGACTGGCACACAGGATGAGAGGAAGCGTCTGTTGGGGATTATGTCGACGATTATTGCTCCATGGTTCACGAAGCCAGAATTACTGGCAGACTTCCTCACCGACTGCTACAACGCTGGAGGCTCCATGTCTTTGCTAGCACTATCGGGAGTCTATTACTTGATTCAGGAGAGAAATTTGGATTATCCGTCATTTTATGCCAAGCTATACTCGTTGCTCGACAGAGATATCTTGCATTCGAAGCACAGATCACGATTCTTTCGCCTTCTCGATACCTTCCTGGCATCTACCCATCTTCCTGCGGCGCTGGTGGCCAGTTTCTTGAAACGATTATCTCGACTTGCACTGAGTGCGCCGCCCAGTGCCATTGCTTTTGTCATCCCATGGATTTACAACATGCTGAAGCGTCATCCCACATGCACGCTAATGCTTCATCGCGTCATCAAGGACCCCGAGATCAAGCAGCAGATCAAGGACCACGGTTTCAAAGATCCCTTCCTGCCAGAAGAGACTGATCCCGTGGGAACCAAAGCCATTGAAAGCTGTCTGTGGGAGCTTGTGCAGCTGCAGTCCCACTATCATCCCAACATTGCGACCATTTCCAAGGTCATGTCGGATCAATTTACCAAGCAATCATACAACATGGAAGATTTCCTGGATCATTCCTATGCCTCTGTAAGTGTCAAGCGGGACCCGGAATTAGGTGGCTGAACGCAAAGGACTATCGCTAATTCGATGAAATGCAAGCTTTTGGAGGCCGAATTGGGCAAGGACGTCAGGAAGGCGCCGGTGGTTGAGTTTCAGATTCCCAAGAGGATATTCCTCCCGCAAGACGACCCAGCTTCAGCCCCTGATAGCTTGCTGGTCAAGCTGTGGGATTTTAGGGAAGCTGCATAGAGATCGAAGAGCGGCATCGAGCTGGATAGGCTGTCCAAAACGAAAGCATTCAAACCCCTTATAGAAGGTACATGGTGATGATGTCGCTGTTTTGGTTATGCATAGCAAGCGAATCATGTACGATGTATGATTTAATAATCATTGGAAACGTAATCAGTCTTCTAATTGAATAACAAGATCCTCGCCTGATTGTTGCTAGAATGCGATGCGTTGGGTTAAAAAAAAAGGCCAAAATAGGGGATGACTGTAGAAGACTGGCAATGCAGCGAAGGGACTTTAGGCAATAAAGTTTCGGCCGAACGCAGTCGAGGCCATTGAAGCGCTTACAACACGCAAACGACTTTTGGGCAAAACCTGGCCAAGCACATGTTACGATCGTACCCTTATAGATGCCGTAAACCGCCCATGATAATTACTGAAGTTGCGATTATTAGCCCATTCTTTTGCCCTATGGCGTAACGGTCGGGTGGGCCGTAACAGCACGATTGGAGTATCGCCTTTTACCCTACACTTCATCTGCCCTTAAACGCAGCTACGAACTACAAGCGCGCTTTCCTTTTTGTCATCATACCTTCTTGGCATGCAATTGTTAAGAAAGTGTACTAAATTACACTAATTTGCTGAACATTATTTGCATATTCTATTCCTGAATCACTATCAGAACAAGAATGCAGCAGCTGCAGCATCGTTTATCGCATGGGGTACTTTTGGATGGCATAGGTCAGCTCCCTTTTCGTCTTTGATCGCGGCATGATTCCCTCAGATCGCGACAGAGAGATACATGCGGATAATGTGCCGGCTGTCCGCCAGCTGGTCGGATAGTTGTACCATGATGTTCCAAAATCCAAAATCGGCGGTGATTAATCGGTGCCTAGGCCTGTAAGTAGACGTACTCAACATGGTCGTTGGATTGCAAAGGGCGACTTTCTCGCGCCGGACAGTTGCCTTGGCCATGCAGAGGATTGTGCTTCCCGATCGCCTGAAGGTCCGTGGTTCGTGTGTTGCATTTGCGGCAAATATAGTCGTTGTAAACCATGAGCTGGGGTTTTGAAAGGGAAATCCGTCCTCAAGTGGCGCCAACTTGTCTGGGTTTTGGAAGTCAATTGTGTGGATGAGTAGCTTCGGGAGTTCTGCTCTTTGCAGGTAGTGGAATACCGCGGTATGCCAGGTGCGAGGTCCAGCCGCCCGCTCACGACAGGAATCGCACGCTTGCATTTCTCATGGAAAATTAAGGCATGGTTAGGAAGGTCCGCTAACGGCTCCAGGATTCGCCAACTTTTGGGTCGATTTGGACGGGGCATTGGTGAAGCAGGATGTGTCAAACCCGACTCTAGCCCCCTCGTACATGCTCAATTTCCACCACGTAGCAAATGCAAGTGTACTAGAGTTGAATCTGACTGCACTCGTAGGCCCAAAGCCTCAAGTTTGAACTTGGCGACAAAAGCTTTCTATGGGTAATCTGTGAAACCCGCTGACGGTCCATCCCGATGAATCATGTAACCAAAGCGCTGCGGCTCCTCAAGCACCAGTGGAGGCATGTCCGTATTCTCCTCAGTCCTCGTAAACGTCTCTGTTTCCCTCTCCCAGAGATCCCTTCCTTCTCTCACCGCGGAAGCGATCTTATCCTTGTCCCGATACTGGTCCGCATTCATCCACCCATGGGAGAAGCTCGATATCTTGTTGAGGAACTGCTCTATTGTTGCAAAGCAGCTGCTGCAATGCCACGCTGCGTTATTCAACACGCCCTTTTCTTGGGAACGGATCAGGGGGAAGCCGCCATCCCCATTGCGTAGATTAGTAGGCTTAAGGGTTCGCCATCCTTGGTAGTAGGTTGCCTGGGGATGCGGCCACTCTGGCCCAGTGTGCAAGAACTGGAAAGAGTAGTAATAAAATTTAGAAGCCAGCGTCAGGCGTCGGGGATAGTTACAAGACCGAAGCACGAGCAGAGATTGTGGACGAGGGATCTCATCCACATCAGCCACAATGATAACATCCCCTTTGATCGGAGTCCTTGGCCCTTGTAATCCGAGCATAACCTGATCATACATGGCGTCTCGCTGCAAGTCTTCGTAGTCCCAGGCACGATGCGGGTTAAATGCAGCTGGGAAGGTCAACTCATGATAAATCATCTTATCATGGTACCGACTGAAGTTGACCCAGTTGTTTTTAATAACAAGGGGCTTATTCCCACCCTGGAACGTCTTGGGCGATTCCACGATGATGAAATAATCAACATAGTCGTATAGCGTGTTTAGACGAATCTCAAGAAAGTCCAGCTCGGTATTCACCATGACAAGGTCGTATACTTTGCGCTCACTCGAGGCGCTGCGCGGAGTAAAAACCGAGTATCCATGTGCAGTGCAGAAATCACGGGCCGCCTTGGAGGCGTAGTACTCGGCGTGTTTCCGGCCGCGATCCGAAGTCGCCCTTAGAAAATCTAGCGGCGGGAGTGGCGCGCTTGTGATTTCGTGGAGGTTGGGCCTGTGTGGCGCTGGTCTAAAGAAAACATACCAGATCAAATAGAAGAGCCCTATGCCAAGGATTATTCTAGCACGCGATGTAGCGGCCATTGTTGACGACTTTGGAGATGAAAGTTTGTGGGTATTACGTATGTTTCAAACAAATTTCATCAGATGACTTAAGTCTCCCCTTTTCCCCGGCATCACGTGATAGCGTCACCTTCTCCAGCCGCCTGACGGCCGACCCAAGCTTGCTGTCAGCTGTCGACTAAAGATCTCTCTGTTCTCCTCAGCTCTCCTCCGTTTATCATAGTCTTGGAGTCACCCGCCTAACAACGATTGTTTGCAACACAGAACGCCGACCGATGGTATTGGCGTGGATCAGCATGTTTCCCTTTGCCTTCGTCGTTGAAAGTGGCCTTCACCCCCTGTCCCAAGTTCGCCCTAAGTTGCCCCAACTAGCCCCAACTAGCCCCCTGCGCTTGCTTGCAGCCAGCCGACCCATCCGATCAGCCCCTCTTGCTTGACGTCCTGTCAATAATCAATCACCCAATGCTAGCCGCTGCCACCATGGCACTATAAGACGGAAAATTATGACGCTAGTGGCGGCTCCACAGGCCTTAAAAAGCAATTGTGAGGTTGCCATGGCGGCAGCGGCTAGCATTGGCGGATCTTTTGGTCTATTAGGAATTCTAGCACACCTTCTAGGGTTCTAGCAATAACCCATATCTCACGTAAGCTCTACATAGAGGAAAAAACTACTATATAGGAAGCCCTAGTATTATTAGCTTTAGGTATTGCTTACATGTACTATCTCGGAGCGAGGGAGTGTGTTACAAGGCGTATAAGGGACAATTAACGCACAAATCAAGTGGCCAGTCGGCTGCGCCTCTTTTTCCGTGCAACCATAAGCGCCGTCGTTGAACGCTTGTTTTGGTTCACCGAGCGCCTCTCAATGCTGCTGCTGCTGCTGCTGCTGCTGCAAGCCATGCACAAGAGTGGCAAGACTTCCGAGTCGCCAATTGGCGGAGACATGGATGTTGACTTTACTGCCGTGTCAATTTGCAAGGCTCTGTGAGATTTTATGACTGCAGTGGCTGGAACTTGTGTCCCTCCAAACTAGGCTAGTGCGTTCGGAACGTCGGTCGGCCTTGAGATGAAGAGCAGGTGGGTTGAGTAGGCCATGTTTCGTTGTTATACATATTTTTTGGCTGGTGTACGTATCGTTGGAAAACGTCGTCTTTTCGTCTTCGAGGCTTTTACCGTCAAGTACTTCATGTAGGCTCGGCTTTGTAAGTCTTCATGACTCAGCTCAGTCGATGATGGTTAAATCTGTTGCCAGAAATAAACATAAAGGGTGAACTTACATGATGCTAAGGAAGCGTGATCTACGCTTCGAGTTTGGATGAGCCAAGACACAACAGGCAAGTGACGGAAGAACCGGATAGAATTTGCTAACTAACCTGGCCGTGTTTTTAAAAAAAAACTCCGTATATGATGTATCATTGGATGATGCAGAGATTACAGCCCCGTCAGCACGCTCCCCATGGATGCTGAAAGTTTCCTTGGTGGTGTGTATTACTGCATGAAAGCCCGGTTCAGCACAATAATGAGTATGGCATCTAAAGGAAGGTCTGCCCCGTGACCCTCCGAGCAATATGTATGAAGTATAATGGATGAAGATCATTCCCCCCTCAAGGTATAAAACTGGCTCATGTTCCCCTTTATTTTTGTTTCCTTGTTGTTCTTTGTTCAAACTCATTCACACATTACACATTGCACAAATTCTCTCCACCTTTCAGGATGAAGACAAACTTCCTGACTATTGCTGCCTTGGCTTTCGCGACCATTTCTGGTGCAGCGGCTAATCCCGCCAGTTTGCCAATGGGGGTTGAGGTTGTAGAGCAGGATGGTGTGACTCTGGTCCGAGAAGTTGTACGTTTTGGCGCCTTCATCTAGCGTGGAAGGCAGTTGCCCTAACGATACTGATTAATAGCCTCACGTTCACACTGGACTGGACAAGCGGTGCCGGGAGTGCGTCCATCTTGGTGGCCGCTGCACCATTGGCGACGGAAGCTGCTATGCGAGTGAGCACGCAAGCTGCACGTGGTGTGGAAATAATTGCAAATCCATCTGTGTTGGGGATGGCCAGACGTGCGAGCAGTGGTGCCTCTAAAAGACGGCCATTAAGGGAGGAGAGATGCTGAGAAGAGAGTAGTAAAATAACACTCGTTTGGAAGATGACATAGTTTTGAGAACATCATTGTCAATCGTTTTATCAATTGCTTGACCGTCAACAACTTTACACATTGCTCAGAACCTGTACCTGTCTTTTTTAGCCATGTGGACGCCTCGTGACTAGTTCTCAATGAACTGGAAGAGAAGAACATGTGCTCTAGATCTACAGACCGTTGGCGAATTACAGTCCTTTTCAGTCCACAACCAATGCTTCCAAACGTTGAATTCTGTCCTCACCCGTCGACCATACTTGGGCATCGCAGAGCTCCCTCTACTCCACGAATAAGCAGAGGCTTTGGAAGGTTCGTCGAGCCAGTTCAAGTAGCTCCTTCTTCGAGCAGATATGCCCACGTCTATAGACGATATCCCGTGATGGCACTACCGTGCACAATTCTCTCTTGTTTTGTTCCCTTCTTCCGGCAGCGTTAGGGCGGAAGGAAATGGAGATCACTCTGGCTGATACTAGCTATGTATTCTCCGTGGTAGTTGGGAGGAAGTAGCAAAATAACCACAGGTTGCTTGATTCCGTCATGGCATGATGAATCGGCCTTGGTTTGATGCTATATCTACCACTGTGGCTTGAGGCACTTACTGAACAAGAAATGGCTGCAGCTTGGCACATCTATCTTGCAAGTTGTAGTCTAGTATTACATTCGGCATCGGTCGTGAGAAGTCTTCATCGTGTATTGCCGGAACTCTCTTTTGTCCTCGACATTCAATGCACCCGCATCGCCCCATTTTGCACACTTTTCTGACCCTCACCCGTTGGTAGTACACCACGGTAAAATCGATCGTTCTTTGACCCCTGCATGCTGAACAAGGAGGGCTCCTGTGGCAAGCATGGGGGTTCTGGAATTGAAATTTCCCCCCTTCCTGGTCAACAACCCTTGATTATTGTCCAAGTGATGTGCGTGTACACCGCAGCATGAAAAGCTTGGGACCAGCTAGATTCAGGTCCAGGATCCTACCAAAAATTTTCTGGTTACAGAAATGACGTCTTTTAGACCTAGGATTTTTCGAATATATTCAAACAGGTCTTGACCGAGAATCACCAAGTACTTTTTTGTGCCACTTTTTATTAGCGCGCCGAGCCATGTGCGCCCCATCCAAGTCGTTTGTTTCTTGTCGACGAACCCGGCCTGCAAGTCAATCTTCATTCCAACCTCATGTCCACCTGCTTGCTGCTGTCCGACACCGAAACAAACGTCGTGCAACGATCCTCGCGCCCTGCTGATCTCGGACGGCGAAGCTGACGCCGACCACTGGAACCGGTAGATTGCCACACTTTCCAGTTTCTTTTCTGATATTCTGATAATACGCGTCTTATTCATACATGTCCAGTGTCCAGATTGGGTCGCCGAGCGCCCTCTCCATGCCGGCCATGGGTCCCCAAGGCGTCACTTCAGCTCCGGCTGCGTCAACAGACCCGTCCTCACAAGACCAGAAGTCTCACACGCAGCCGCGGAAGAGAAAGGGTCATAGAGGAGGGAAGAAGAAGCGATCGAGGCGCAAGAGTTTCGCCGCCCTCGCCGAAGATAGTCACGATGAAGCCCCCGGCCCGTCGGGGTCAGGCCTGGCGTACCAGCTCCCTGGGGCAAGCCTCAGCGACACCAGCATTGACAGCGAAGCATTGCTGGACCATCGGTAAACTTTTCCCAGTACCATTCTTCATGGCGTAAGACTGGCATGACAATCCTAACTTTCCCATTTGTCTACCTCATGTCTAGAGAACAAAAACCCATGCGTATTAGACGACCTTCTACCATAGCGGTGTCGAGTCCCTTCCACAATCCATACCCCACGACACCCGGAGGCAGCCGCCTGCGAGCAGTGCAGACCCCGAACAGTGCTGGCAGCCACGATAATCGAAATCCCTGGGACGAGACCGTGCCGCTTTTATCGGGATCGGCCCGAAGAAACTCGCCGACCGGGCCGTCGAGCTACGGTGCCAGCGACACCAAAGTCGGCCGAAATCGAAGTCGAAGGTCCAGCAAGTCATCGAAGCGTCTGGCAACCTCTCAAGGCGCTTATGATGTGAATCATCCGCCGTCTGTCCCTGCTTCACCAAACTATGGCCCTCTTGATGGGTCGGATATGACGTTTGGCGATGTCATGATTTGTGACGACATGTCACTGCGCAATGTCAGCCCCCGGCGCTCGATTGATCGAGGAGACGCCTTGTCCGAGACCGAGGGCAGCAGAGGTCACGATCATAGGCAGGAACAAACACGGAGGCCAACGGTTGTAACGTCGGAGGATGTATGCTTTCCCGTGCCTGGCATGTCCGAGCTCGGTGATGATGATACGCGGATACATGACCCGCAGTCTTACCAACCACGTACTCGTCGACGACGGAGCCAATGGCCCGACTTGTCAGTGCTGGAAGAATGGAGGTCGTATGAGAAGGAGGACCGCAGTCAGGAGCGGCGGGTCAAGAGAATCACGGAGCCACAATTGATCAATGGTCGTCTTCGACCCGTGCGAAAGGGCTGGTTCCGAACAGACGAAGAGGCTCCTTATCGGTTCACTTATTTCAACGAAGAGTTTCAAAGTACCATCCACAGCCAGACCATTTCCGAACTCGTCCAACCTGGAAGCGATTTCCAAGAGCTCTTCATTCCTGATCCGCGCATCTTGTCTGATGATGAGAGCAGCGACGAGGACGAGGATACAGTCTCGCTCGGGACGAAGCGGCAGCGATCCTTGACCGGACTGGATACCAGCTCCAAACTCTCCACACGACAGCCATCTATTGCTGGCTCGCGACAAGGTGACACAATCTCACCGCCCAAGGACCCTGCGAGTCTGTCCAGGCGTGTCAGTCCCAGTCGTTCCAAGTCGCCGGAGGGTAGCGTTCATCCAGCCGCGCCTACAGAGCCCGCCGAGAAACCAGTCCGATATGGAGACCGCCCTGTCTGGTGGCTCGACATTTTCTCCCCAACCGAAGCAGAGATGAAGGTGATTGCCAAGGCCTTTGGCATCCACCCCCTGACGGCCGAAGACATTATGCTGCAAGAGGCACGCGAAAAAGTCGAACTGTTCCGCCATTACTACTTTGTCAACTACCGCACCTTTGACCAGGACATCAACAGTGAAAACTACTTGGAGCCCGTCAACATGTACGTGGTTGTTTTCCGGGAAGGGGTTCTCAGCTTCCACTTCTCCATGACACCCCATCCTGCCAACGTACGCAGACGCATCCGCCAGTTGAGAGACTACATCATATTGTCATCCGATTGGATATCATACGCCATCATCGACGACATCACCGACGTGTTCCAACCACTTATCCAAAATATCGAAGACGAAGTCGACGAGATCGACGACGCAATTTTACGAATGCACACGCCCGAAAAGGATGAGAAGACGGCTCATCTCCGTGACGACAGCTCGTCATTCTTTGACTCGGGCGACATGCTCCGAAGAGTAGGCGACTGTCGAAAGCGCGTCATGAGCCTGTACCGTCTTCTCGGCAATAAGGCCGATGTCATCAAGGGATTTGCCAAGCGATGCAACGAGCGGTGGGAGGTGGCGCCCCGATCAGAAATCGGTCTTTATCTCGGCGATATCCAAGATCACATAGTGACCATGACATCTAACCTTGGTCACTACGAAAAGTGAGTCGCGTTTATCCCCCTTTGTTGCCCTCTTCCTCTCGCAAGTCTTACCATAAGATCGTACACGCATACTGACATCCCAACCCCCGTTTTCCCAACTGCTCAGGATCCTAGCACGCTCCCACGGCAACTACTTGGCCCAGATCAACATCCGCATGAACGAACGACAGGAGCAAACAGCCGATGTTCTCGGCAAGCTCACCGTCCTGGGCACCATTGTCCTACCCATGAATATCATCACCGGTTTATGGGGCATGAACGTCTGGGTGCCCGGTCAAGAGTACGAAGGGGATCTGACATGGTTCGCATGGATCACAGCAGGCTTGTTATGCTTCGGCCTAGCCTGTTTCATGATTGCGAAGCGAGTGTACAATATTGTTTAAACCAGCAAGGGGAGGATAAGCCATCTACACAAGCTTGCACACACCAAAACGGATATACACCAAAATGGTCAATGTACTGCGTACCACTAGATGAACAGGAGGATAAAGGGTGGCACAGAGGGAGAAAAAGAAGCAGCATCGTTCTGCACACTATCTTGGCTATGAGACCGAACTATAAAGAGGAGGATGGGGTTCCGTGTTCGATCTGGGTTTTGCTTGGGTCGCGCTGCACCAGATTTTTAGGTGGTACTTAGTATGCCACTGCATGTTCAGTAAGCGGGAAGGGGGCCATGCGACAGGATTTTCTATCTTGAGAAGACACGACATTGTTTGAGACTTCACGGCGGTTTGATTTTGAAATCATCTGAATTTTCGAATTGTGCTGTTTCGCGCCAAGTTGCGGCAAGCTAACCTGTAATTCTACTCCTAATTTGCGAGCCCATGGTCATCATGAGTTCAGACATGCCGACAAGCATATGTACATTGTAGTCGTTTGACTTCTTCTTCTTCTTCTTTTTTTTTTGGGGGGGGGGGCCCACGAAACCTGACTTTTACCACATATAACCTCGTGTATTATTGTAGCAACAAAGTGGAGTCCTTGCATGAAGACCACGTCCAGTTCCTTGTGTTTCCATTCAGCCAGACCTCATTCTTGTACACCATCTCTTCGATTGGACCCAGACACGGTGTCTGATCCTCCTCTCCACATGATTTCATCTTCGCTGAGAAGCAAACGTCGCCCTTAAAGCCATGATCTGCTGCTTATCAGCCTCGGGCAGCATGTCAATCTGAGCTTGAGACAAGTCCATGACGGCTCTCATGAGAGCATCTGTATCCTGTGGTGCCGCAGCCGCCGGTGGTGCTGTCGGCGCTCCATATACAGGTTGAGCTGCTGCCGGAGGTGCATATGACATACCGGCAACGGGCGGTGTGTTGATGGCTGCCGGATATCCTGACGCTGCTGATGATCCGGCGAAAGCTGATGTGGGTTGGGGCACTGGCGGAGGAGCGTTGGGGTCGACGACGGATTGAATAGCTTCCGGGGAGACAAGTCCCATGAGGAGCATTGCTTGAAACACAGCGTATGACAGCTGTGGCGCCTGTTGTAAAAGTTCGGTGGCTCGTTGGGGCTCGGTCGAAGCCAGTGTCTTCATTTGGGTGAGGATGTCGAGTAGCTGAGATGGTGGCAAGGTGTTTAGGGTTCGCGAAATGGCGTCGGTACAGGTCAGGCCCGGAGGCATTTCCTTCCCCGCTGGCAGGGGGGGTAGCGAGCTTGGTTGAACGCCGTATGTGTTGGTAGCCATACCATTGGTAGGAATCGATGTCATCTAGAGGTGGACTACCGTGTGAGCTTTTGGCCGTTCCCAAGTGACGGCTATGCTTGGGCTCATGACTAGGCTGATTGCCCCCATACCTGGTTGTCATCATCACCGCTCTTTTGTTCATTAGAAAAATCGACGCGGAGCTTGCGACCCATTACTTCGAAGTCGTTCAGGTTTCGTACTGCAGATGAAGCGCTATCTTTTTTTTTTTAAAAAAAAAGGAGAGACAATGTCAGCAATGGGCACTTGCCGGGTCGATGTCTTCTTGTTTTGTTTCGGGAAGCAACTGATGGTGAGGAGTTACGAACCAGTGTCCGGGTAGTCTGCGAAACCAAAGCCCTTGGGACGACCGGTTTCTGAATCGTACACTAGTCGGAATCGCTCGACTTTGCCGGCACGGCCGAAGATTTCTGTGATCTGTTCCTCGGAAAGGCCTGCAGCCTTGAGTAAGCAAAGCGCCTGGCAGCACGACGAGAGAGACGGGCGCGATGCAGGATATTACGCCATACCGTAAGGAATGTTTCCCACGAATACAACACGAGAAGGCGGCCTTGTCGACATGACGGGAAGAAGCCTGCGGCTGTTGCGTCGGAAGAGAGAAAAAAAAATGAAAGCGACTAGGCTGCAGTACAGACTCGAGGTTGCTGGAAAAGAAGTCGAGTACTTGGTTGGCCCCAGGTGTCTCGAGCAGGCACGCGTCGCGAATGCGCTGCTGGTCCTTTTTCTTTCAAATCCGATCCGGAAGCTTTCTTTTGGTATGATGCAAGAAAATGATGAATGGTGGAACGTTGCGCAAGAGCCGGTGCTTTCGTAGTAGCCTCGCCGTCACCTTCCGTCACAGCTCACTGGGAGGACTTAATAGATTACTCTTTTAAATAAGTTAAAAGCATTTGACAGGCCAACAAGCAAACATTGCGCCTTTCCGGCGATTTGCCGATCCATTTTGCGCTGCGGGACGAAAGGAACGGTGCTAATACTTCCGGGACCTGATCGGCGCTTGGCTTCTGTTAATACTGTTACTAAATAATAGCCTCGCCCCGATCTGGCCAAGTACTTGCGACTGTGGCCTTAACGCCATGCATGTAATGAGACAAGACACTCGAATCTCGCAAACTTGCGACAACCCAATTGTGCGCTGCATTGAGCCAACATCTCGTGCCCTTCCGTTCCGGCTTCTTTTACGGTGCAATTGGCTGCGACCAACCCCTCGTTCTTTTTATTCTTTTAAATATCCCTCGAGCTTTTTTGATTCTTTTGATTTCCCACAGCAAAGTGCAAAAGTGCAGTCTCGTCGTCGCAGGCCAGGTGTCCGCTGAACAGTTCCTCCGTGGGAAGCCTGCTGTTACCGCCAATTCCACCACTTCGACGTTGAACCCGAATCGAATCCCAGCACGAGAATCACAATGCCGGCCAAGTCGAGATTCACGAAGCTAGATGCGTTCACAAAAACAGTGGATGAGGCACGCATCCGCACCACCAGTGGTGGTATTGTCACCATTGTGTCGCTGCTCATTGTGCTGTTCCTGTCATGGGGAGAATGGGTCGATTACCGTCGTGTCGTGATACATCCCGAACTGGTTGTAGACAAGAGCAGAGGTATGGGAAATGCTGCGGCACCCGAATTCATTTCCTAGTAGACGACTGACTGAAAAAAAAAAACACAGGAGAGCGCATGGATATTCATCTCAACATTACATTCCCCAAGATGCCCTGTGAGCTGCTCACGCTCGATGTCATGGATGTTTCTGGAGAGCAACAACATGGAGTCGCACATGGAGTCAATAAAGTCCGCCTCCGACCCGAAGCCCAAGGCGGCGGTGTCATTGATATCAAATCATTGAACCTGCACGATGAAAATGCCGAGCACCTTGACCCCTCCTACTGTGGTGAATGCTACGGCGCCACGGCCCCTCCTGGGGCCAAGAAGGCTGGGTGTTGCAACACCTGTGATGAAGTTCGAGAAGCCTATGCCACACAAGGCTGGGCGTTTGGCAGAGGCGAGAACGTCGAGCAGTGCACACGCGAACATTACGCCGAGAGACTGGACGAACAGCGCGAGGAAGGTTGCCGGATCGAAGGTGGATTGCAGGTCAACAAGGTCGTCGGAAACTTCCACCTCGCCCCTGGCCGCAGTTTCAGCAACGGGAACATGCACGTCCACGACCTCACTAACTACTGGGAGACCCCCAATGGCAAACAGCACGACTTTACCCACACCATTCACCAGCTGCGCTTCGGTCCTCAGCTGCCTGCTGCGCTGCTCCAGAGGATGGGCAAGGACATCATGCCCTGGACCAACCAGCATCAGAATCCACTCGACGGTTCCAAGCAAGTCACGACGGATCCAGGTTACAACTACATGTACTTTGTTAAGATTGTGCCCACTTCATATCTGCCTCTGGGCTGGGAGAAGAAGAAGTTCAAGAATGCCGCCGGTTTCGTAGATACAAATGGCGATGGCAGCCTCGAGACACACCAGTACTCCGTCACCAGCCACAGAAGAAGTCTTCGGGGCGGAAACGATGCTGCCGAAGGTCACGCGGAGCGTCAGCATTCAGAGGGCGGTATTCCCGGCGTTTTCTTCTCATACGTAAGTCACGAACACGTGACGAACACGTCTTGACCACACATGATCGCATGAACAACTTTAGCTAACAGTGTTGGCAGGACATTTCTCCCATGAAAGTCATCAATCGCCAGGAACCAGCCAAGACCTTCACTGGATTCCTGGCGGGGCTTTGTGCCATCGTCGGCGGTACTCTTACAGTTGCGGCTGCCGTTGACCGTGGCTTGTTTGAGGGCGCCTCGAGGCTCAAGAAGATGCGGTCAAAGGACCTGTGAACAAAGGGGGTGGGAATCATGTGTGTGGCACACGGACATTTTGCTGAAGCATAGAATATGGCGTTTTTGTATCGTTTCCCCTCTTTTTCTTTCTTTCTTCCTTTTTTTTTTTTGAATTGTTCTGGATTGCCAATTTGCGACGTGCTGCAAAAGCTGTGTTTATATCAAGATGTTTAGAGAGTGCCGCAGACTGGGTGAAGTAGAGCGTGTAGAGCTGGTGCAATTGAGAGAATAGCCACGAGTAGAGATGTGCTTGTTCAGTATACAGTACAGCGACATATGCTGTTGCCCAGGATATATCCTTTTTGCCTGGTGCTCCGTGGAGATGTTCAAGGTCAGAAATTGTCATTGAGTCTCAAATGAGTGTTGAGCTTCGGAGCGCCGAAATGATCTGGCAGACCTGTGATGGTATGAAATGATGCGGCGCTGCACTTGAGGATGTTCCAAGTCTATTCTCAAGCCAACACCGTGTCCTACAATATACACGAGCCGGAAGATTCAACAAGTGTCTACTTGGGCACAGCCAGCTTCCTCAAAGATTCAGTGAGTCCCTGGCGGACCCAGCTGTCAACCTCTGGCTTCGTAGCGACAGCAATAATACCAAGCATGCCGAGAGCATTAGCACCGGCTTCTTCATTTACGGCTGCTCGACGTCTCGGGATGACAATCATCCACCGCCTAGTCAGAATCAGGTTGTGAGGGCACGCCGCGTCCCGGGGAGCTGTGTCGGCATGGTCAGCCAGGCCGTGACCAACAGCCGTAGCCTGTGCGAGGAGTTCTGTGTATATCCTCACGAGTCCCGCTGGGCTGATGATATCATCGGCAGTCAGGCGTTTGTAGAACCAGTGAAAGGGGACGGCGGCAGGCTGCTGCTCCTCGTGCTCTTCTGCATCCAAGAAGTCGGCGAAGCTGTGGGTTGGCTTGGGAAGAAGCTGCATGTGCTTGTGCAAACGGCTGCAGCCCCCGTCCCTGCCGCAGTTGTAGAAGGCAACGTAGTCTGAGCTCATGGTGGTGAGGACGGCCCAGGCGGCCTCCAGGTCGCTTTTGTCCAGGGGCTCATGCTGTCTGCGGTGTCCGTCGCAGGTCAGGAGCATGAGATGCGGTCTGGCGTAACAGAATTTGTTGGCGATGAGTACGTGAGTGCCGCCGACTTGGCCAATCTCATAGCCCTTGGTAGAGACGTCGCTTCCTGCTCGTCTCTCGCCATCAACTTCCGATCTCTCATCATCCTGCGTTGGATGCGGTTGGAGCTTGGGTTTCTTCACGAGAGCTGAGGTAAGAATGAAACGAAACTAGACATGGCTTTCACTCTTAGTATTGGCTTCATGTGTTGCGTCGGTGGGCTGCAGGTTAGTTGGTACTCACGGTGAGACCGCCCGCCGTGTGGCGGATGGTTTCTTGGTTCTCGTCGTACCGTACTGCACCTGAGCTAACTAGGTCGTCGAAACGGGAGAGGACGGAAGGTTCGTCCATTATTCGATGTGCCGAGTAGAAGATATTGCGTTGTGTGTTGGAGAGTCGTTGTTATAAATGCGAGTAAGTGCGAGTTACTCCGTAGTACAATGGGTTGTTGGCGCTAGTAGGAGGTGGTACGGCAGCCAACATGCAAAACACACTTTTCTTGTAACATGGCTACAGGGTGGGCGTCGTGGCGTCCAGGAACTGGTGCTCTCTCCTGACTCCTGAGTCTCCTCTGGTGGGAATGAATCAAGCCCCAATCCCAATGGGCGCAACCAGTCAGGGCTTCCACGGGGGGGTTAGCAAAGTGGCTAGTGGCGTGCCATTCAGTGCTTGTGTTCGGAGTGCATGTACGTGAACACGCAGCAACGGGTGTTTGGATACGCAGCAGCAACTAGGCCTAAAACGAAAAGAGGTATTTCTATATATATTTCTATATAAATAGGAACATTTATATACAATTCCTCATATTCCTAGTTTTACACATAATCGTGCTAGACTAAGTGCTGCTGCGTATTCAAAAATCCGTTGCTACGTGTTTACGTGCTCTTCTGTGCGGCCTCTCAGACTCCTTTTCGTACAGTGGTGCCAGGCCAGTGCATGCACCCCAGACTCGACAATGGAACTGTGTTCCGTGCTCCGTACCGCTAAATTAAATTATGCTCCGGGTCCCTGATACACTGGATGGCGCTAATGTGGCCGGGGGGGGAGGGGGAGGCGTCTGGACATGTGTGCCCAAAGTAGGAATGGTGGGCGGCGCGAACCGGGGAGAAAGAACATCGACGGACGCCTGTGATCGAGGAGAACGGAGGTCCTGCGTGTGTATTATTTTGCACGACAATGCCAGGGGGCTCCAATGAATAGCGAATTGAACAAAGTCATGGGGGATTGATTCGCATCTCTGTCTCGTTTGGGTGCTTACTGCCTCACTGTCAACTTCACCACCTAGTACTCCGTAGGTACTCCGTAGGTACTCCGTAGACGCATAGCAGTCTGGCGTGCGCGGTTTGCCAGCATCCAAATATCCCCGGTGCCAATTGGCCCTGGCGTTGTAGCCGTTCCTGACGCTCCGTACCGACCAAGTACCTATGTACATGTACGGAGTACCCCGTACAATCCACTGAATCTTGCCCTATTAAAGGGTGGCCGGTCGCAAACTTATGTCATGTCACTGCAATGCACTGCACTGCACTGTGCTGCACTCTGTGCGTCGCTGGCAGCTGCACCTGCCAACCAGAATGCCCCAAGTTCCCCTAAAAAACCCGGCCCATGCCCATCATCGCATTCACACAGACACCCAGACACCCAGACACACAAGACGACCCTGACATCAGTTGACTAGCATTGCAATCTCTCTCCCTCTCCCTCTCCCTCTCCCCTTCTCCTCTTCTGGATGCAGAATCCGACTCGATCGGTCCCAAACCTCCATCGTTTGGGATCAAGGCCCTCTACCAAGTACAACGTCGACATTCATCCCCGCGCCTTTTCTTTCTTGTCACCTCGCTCCCACCGATGCTGCACTCATTTGCCCTACCTTTCTTCGGTTGAACCACTTTAACCACTGCGCATCAGGGACATCGATCACCCTTTTTGTTCGATCCATTCACCCTACGCCGGCACCTCTGACCCAATCGTCACTGAGAATCATACCGAGTACAGTCGTTCTTTTTTTTTGGCTGGGAACAAACTTGTTACCTCTCTCGCTTCGAGGCTGCGACCGACCACCGGCACAATCATATCCAAGTTCAACGTCTGCCTCCTGTTTTGGGCTCCAGTCAGTCTACAACAACCTGACGAAACCACGATTACTTGGATTCCGCACCAACGATCGACTACAAAAACTGCAGTTTTCGAACCCCATTCCTGTCCTGGCCCCCCTGCTGCCAGGTCGCAATTACTATTCGCTGCCGCCATTTAGTTCGGAAGACACGCAACCGCCCGCCCCATGGTCCTAAAACACTTGAGCTAGCGACTGAGACACCTTGTCGAGCCAACCAAGCAGAATTCCAGCTCCCTTTGAGACTCTCGATCTCCGTCGTTGCCACTGTCAGATTTCTTTTGAACTGCTGCGAAATCACCGACTTCTCGAAACATCTGTATGCGATTCAGCGGCGTCTTGTGACGGTGCTTGACAAAGCGATCATGTCGAAACGGCCGAATCTGCTCGATTTGCGAGCCAACTCGCAATCTTCCGCCGCCTCATCTACATCAAGAGCTCTGCGATCGCCTCGCATGCACGTTGCCGGCGAAGCCCCGCCGGAATTATCTCCTCTAGATGCGTTTGCTCTACAGAGTCGGCTGTTGGCGAAACAGCTACAAGCAAGCGACAAGGAGGGAAACAGAATGAGCAGACTCCCTCCGCTGACAATGGAATCTCCTTTGATTTTGCAGGGTCGATCGGATTACTTCCGGTCTTTGTCGGTGGAATCCCTAACTGATGATCCCGAGTCTCCGATATCTTCAGGCTTGGGCCGTAGAACCGAAGTCGAAGATGCTTTCGCCAACAATCAACGACCCAAATCAATGCACCCTCGCATGAGCCGAATTCCACAGACGCCTGATGTGGATGTACCTGCCATCCCAGACTGTATCTCAAATGGGCCGCGAGGAAGACGGATGGACGTCGCACACGACAAGGGCGAGTTCGGTGCTCGCCAAGAGCGCTCACCATCACCAATCCAAAGTGATATTCAGTCTCAATATGAAAGGCCCTTGGAAGTATCGCCTATTCGTAAAGTAAACAAGTATCGCACAGACTCACAATGGCAAGGGCCTGCCTCCACAGGATCACCAGAGCGCGCGAAGAAGGGAAATTTCGATGAACTAGGCCTTGCACCACCACCATCGCTCTTTTCCAAACGTTCGTCGAGCGCTCTTTCGTCTCCCGTTCCAGAAGATGACGAGAATCCAAGCCACATGGGAAGCTCGTTTCAGTCTCTCCCTCGAAAGCTGTCTGGAAGTGCCGCTTTGGCAAACGCGATGCCTTCACCCGCCATGAGCTCATCCTTTAAAAGATCACCTTCTACTGCCTCGGATTCCTCTGCTCTCCCACGCCCTTCTTTCAACTTCTCGCGACCTCTCAGTCGAGCGGGCACGCCTCAATCTGATATGCCTGCCCGGCAGGCTTCGTCAGACAGCCAACCTTCGTTCATCCTGACGGATGACACGGCGTACACGCCAGTCAGCATGCACAGCGAGGCATTCATGGATCAGCAAACAGACG